>VDFB02098463.1:0-41134 GCA_007258455.2 Sequoia sempervirens | reverse complement strand
AGGATTGCATTTGGTTCAATATCGACAAAATCAAACACATGGGTAATGTTAAGTCCTCTCTTAGCTTTCCAAAAATATAATTTTTTTCACTTTCTGACAATGTTAGGCCTTTGATCAATAATTTCTTTTGTTTGCATGTCTTTTTTTGTCAAAAAGAAGTGTTTGGTTTTTTTTTCATTATAAATTAACTGTTCATCAAAATTTCAAATAAATTACATTTTTAGAAACTAGAGTCCATTCTACAAATTTTAAAAAATAAAATTTTAAAAAAATTTATTACTTTCCAAAATTTGTAGGGGGAGCACGACCAAAATTCTGCTTTATAGGAAGTGCCCACTTAGAAAATTAGTAAAAAATCAAATATTCATTAAAAAATTACCAGAAAAATCGTGAATCAACTAGATACTGTTAGCTAACTTTTGACCATAGCAATTTTAAAAATACTAAAAAAAATTTCACCATGCTTAGGTCGTACAAGAGTTACTATGTTATGTTTTTCTGACAAAAACAACACCAATTTGTGTACATCCCTTTGTTGAACCCCTTAATCTCAACCATTTTCAAAATAAATTAGTAGTTTAGAAAGAAGACTCAAAGTACTTTGATCCTTGTTTTTGTTCCATCTCAAGATTTTGAGTGCAACTATCCTCAATTTCATGTCCAAGTTTAGCATTTCCTGATTTCAGAAAAAAAGTGGCCACTTAAGCCCCCTTTTTGGGAACCATCTTGGTGCACTTACCCGTACATCTAGAGGATTTAGAATTTCATCAAATGTATCTTATTTTCTCTCTTTTGCTGTTGAAATAGATGAGACATATTCATCATGTACTTCTTTAGAAACAACATTGTATCTCTTCTTTAACAATATTTCCTTGAGGATTTTCTTAGTATCCTTTGCAACTTCTTCAATCTGTCCAATCATCGGCTTGTTCACCCATTTTGCATCATTTAGTATATTCTTCATTTCTTTTGATGACATCACCAGACACAAATCAAAAACTATATGTTCTCTCATTTTCTCTTCTTTTGTCCTTGTACTCACTCTTCTCATTTCTAAAACTTCATATAGACTTTTAGGTAATGCATACATTATTTCAATAAGAGTCATATTGAAATTATTCAAGTATTTTATTGAAGCTTCCTGAGAATTATTTGATAGGCACTATCAAAGGTGTCATTCCATTCAAAAATAGGCCTAATATTTCCATCCTTAATCAATTCCTTCTCCACTTCTTCTCTAGACATACCTGATTTTTCAGTTTTCATCTTTTTCTTTGCTTTCTCTTCATCGCCAGAGGGCTTGTCCTTAAAGACTTTTGTTTTCTTTGTGTCCTTTTGCTTAATTTCTCTAATCTCTTCATCAGATTTAGTCTCTTCCTCTTCAGAGACAACAAAATAAACTCTTTTTCTCTTGTCCTTCTTCAATTTCCTTCTCACTTGGATGTCTTCACTTGAGCTTTCAAAGGACTTGACTTCTTTGTAGGACCAGGTGAGAGAGTAGAGCTTCTTGTAGATCTAGTTCAGGCAGAGGATGCTTTTGGACTACCAAATTTAGTTCTAGCTGACTTTCCTACTTCAGCTTCTTCTCTCTTTCTTCTAGCTTCTCTCATAGCTTCTACAGCTATGCCCATGCTCTCTACAAAGGCTTCCACTTCCTTCCTTACTCTTCAGACTATCATTAGATTCTTCAACTGCTCATGTACTTGCATATATTTTTCTTCATAGGTTCCAAACCTATCTTCTTCTAGATATCAAGGTTTACTTAACAAGTGTTGCATGCATAGAGTTCTAAGATGTGTTCCTCAACCTCATAGCCCATTGGCATAATCCAAACCATTCTAGGATCTGCGACTTCCATCAAGCATTGATCAATGTCAACCATAAAAAAATTGTGTCCTTATACTTCTCCATAATAGAAGTAGGAATTCTTTCTCATGCTTGCATTTTATTCTAAAAGCTCTTGAAATAACCCCAGATTGCAGCTTTCCTAGCTTTACTATCACCAATTCTATGCAAGATATATCTCTAATTTGAATAGCTATAGGCTTATTACCTTGCCATCATACTTTTACAAATCTTAAAACTTCATTCATGAAGTAAAAGAATAAACACAACAAAAAATTACCATATTTGAAGGAATTCTTCTTATCTTTCTTGATCTTACCAAGATTCTACATTACCTTGCTTATGAGTAAGTCACATGGATCATACTCTGCATTCTCCTTCACCATCTAATATGCTACATAGATAGCTATATCGGATATAGAGTTATCTCATTTGGAATGATATATTTTCTAACCAATGACCATAGATGAAAATTTGACATACACTTACATGATATCATCAATTGTCATAGCTCTTTTATCAAACACTGAAGTGGTTGCATCAGTAACTGTCTGATTCTTCATGGACTTCAAGATTGTCAACCCACCGAAGAAATTTAAACCTATAACAATGCTTATGGCTTCTTTTGTGATCTTAAAAAGTTGACTCAACAACATAAATTCAGCATGAATTCGGCTCAAAATATACCGGAACCACTCATTTTCTTCAAACACGGGAAATTTTACAATTTGTGTGAATTTCTTCTCCTTTAGGGTTTTGAATTCTAGCTTTACCTTGAAATCTTCTCCACCTATATGATTTGAGTACAAATTAAACATTTGTGAGCTCTCTAACTCCCCAATATTTGCATGAATGCATGCCCTAATGTCTTCAATATGCAAGAAAATGTACATAATAGACAAAAATGTACCTAGGGGCTCAATCTCAACAAATTTTAAAGGATTCCACTTGAATTCTGGATGGGGTCTATCCTTGATATCAACTACCAACAGAGTGACCATTTTCACAAATTCACAAGTTCACAAGTTTTCATGATAAATACCTTTTCACCAAATTAGGGTTTGATCACTGAATCTCCTTCACACTTGAATCTTTTCCAATCTTCACCAAAGTTCACTTCAAAACTCTCTAGAATTCTTCTTCACAAAGTGCAAAGTGACAAATGAAGAATACAAACTGATTTTTATCATTCGCACACCTAAATTTTTTTTGCAGTAAATGTTTTTTCCCTAACTCATCTAGATACCCTGTTTCCATACATTGTGAAAGATACTTCTTCTACGAACCTTCAATTCTATATAAAAACTCTCTCCAACTATTCAACAACATCCATAGATCATCAATGCAATCACTGCACTCATCCACATCCCAATACCAGCTACCATAAGGGGGTTTTAAGGATTTTCTTAAGAACTCCCCCTAGGCCAAAAGCCTAAATCTAATTCCTAGAGGAATTAGCAGATCAAGGATCTAGTGTGGAATCATTTCCTACAAATAGAGGGACTCTTCTTCACCCATATCTTCTTCATTTGCTTCATAATCTCATTTGTAGTAACTTCTCCTTTTCCTTTTTCATCCTTCTACATGTTTTTCTCTTGATTTACCGAACCCTTCCTGCTTCTACAAAATCTAGCAATGTGATTAGATTTGTTGCAATTGTAGCACACCACATTTCTTTGTCCAAACTAGTTTTTCCATTGATTTTATCTTGATTTGCATTGGTTAGCAATATGGCCAAATCTATTACATGTATAGCATCTAACATCTCTATAAAAAATTTTCATCATATTTCTACATTCATTTGACTTATGTCCATATTTATTGCAATTGAAACATTGGGTGGAAAATGATGGACTACTTGAATTCATTTTACTTCTACATTGAGTAGCTCCATATGACCAAATTTATTGCAAGAAAAATAGTAACCATTGAACCTTTGAGCATTAGGTTGTCTTATCAAATATGTTCCATCTTTGTTTATCTGATTTCCTTTCCTAAATCTCCTTTGTCCAAATCTGGAACTTTCTCTTTCCTCATATCCAAGACCTTGCTTGTCACCTTCAGTCCTCTGACTTTTAATTAGTTCATCAAGCTTGGCTGAACTAATCTTGAACTTCTCCTTGAATTCATTTTCAGTATAAAGTTCATCTCTAAGATCAACAATCTACTTTTTAAGCTCTTCTTCATTATTTTTGGATTGTTCCAATTCAATCTCCAACTGATTGAATCCATCAGTAATTTGGCAACATTCTTTAGATTTTTCTTTCAAGGACTAAGCAAGATTCTCTTCATTTTTATTTGTGTCTTCAATATCCTTTGTCATCCTCATCATAATAGATTCCATCTCATGCTTCAGGACAACATTTTCTCTGGAAAAATTTTCAGACTCTTTTGTCTTTTCCTTTAGGGCTTGACTCATTTGTTCATCTTCAATGCTTTTACTCTCTTTTTGCTTGATCTGATCACAAAGTTCCCTTCTCTTCTTCCTTGAATCATTGATTTTATTTTCAATGATTGAATGAACTTCCCAGCATTCTTGAGACTTTCCTGTAAATCCAGAACTTCAAATTTGGATTGATCAAGATAATCTAGGGCCACCAAAAGTCATTGTTGAAGATTGCTTGAATCCATTGAATTACTTTCCCAGATCTTCCCCAAGCTTTTAAAATTCTTTTGAGGAACTAGGATTTGATATCAATTGTTGGAATCAAGGAACACTGAGAGGGAGGTGAATCAATGTTTTGCAATTTTTAACTTTATTAATCTAGTCTTTAAAGTACTGATAACATTCAACCAAAAGAAATATGCATGAAAAAAAAAAAAGAAACCATAACACAAGGATTTTTATGTGGAAACCCTGTTAGGGGAAAAACCACGATGCAGGTCAATTCACAATATTATTTGAGTATACTTGAAAATATGTTTACAAATTTAATAGGAATGGAATTACATTCAAGCACACTTCCTAGAGCTCACTGCTCAAAAATGGAAAGGCTTACTGCCTTACAATCAATTTCAAAAGACAATTGGAGTGGTGAAATATGAAATAGCATCTACAAATGCTTGAGAATATTTTTGTTTAAGCTCATCAATTGAATTCTTGACCTTCTGCCTAATTCATCTCTTCTTCTTTGTTCTACTTCAACTCGCATTACAAAATATTTTTATACAAAAGTGAAACTATGCATAATCGCTCTAGAACCCTTCTAATTTTTGCATCAGACATTGACACACTTTGTGCATATATAAAAATTATATGATCGACCACTTATCTATATCTATGACTAAAGATTTAATCCCTACATGTCAGCTCCAACAAAATAGAAAATATTTACAAATTGTCAACTCAATCCATAATTAAATTTCAATGCATACAAAAAAAAGTCAGCCACACCATAGTGAGGAACCAAACCAAAATTCTTGAGCACAAAAACAATTACTCCTCAAGTATCCGCAATGACTATATTCACTTAGTTGGCCTTCATGCACTGTTAAATAGATAATTAATCATCCGAATATCCTAACTTGCACACAGATCGATACGGGGCTCTAAGATTCAAGAATAACATAGATCATATACCAAACCAAACAACCTTCCCTGATATTCACAACTCAAAATGATAGCAAAAAAATTTCATGTGAATCGATGAACACAATTCTATTGGATGCTTTGTTCTTGCTTAACAGTTAATCATCAAACTTTGATCTGACTTTCACTATGATCAAATGATGACACGTGGATCGAATCAATGACTAGGCTTTCCATTAATCACAACACTAGATGACTTGTATAGTGTCTCTTGCCAACAATAACATGGTTTGAACATGCATATTTAGGTACTAAAATTTAAATAATGACGTCTAGTGAAGGTGTTGTGAAGTGTTGTAAAGAATTTCTATAGTCTTCTAGACTATCCATTACAATTAACCTAAAAATCACCTTTTCATCACTAAACAAGTCCTATTTTGAAGTGTTGTAAAGTCTTGTAACAAGATTTCACGCTTTTCTATGCATAACTTCATTATTTATCCCTTTCTTATGCTTTATTTGACCCCTTTATGCCCTTATATGCTTTAATTAAGTGTATTTTTGAATGTAAACCTAACAAGAAACATTAAATACAAGATAATTCTCGACACCTATTTTTAGGTCCTAAGTGGGACCCATTCACCATGGGTGGCGAATGAGTCCCCCTTAGCTCCAAATTCAAAAAATTTCAAAATTCCTTTGGGGTTTTTCTTTAAAAACACTTGATGTCGGCCTATGATGAGGTATTAATAGGTTACTAAGGCACAAGATTGTATAAATAGATGTTTTTTACATCCATTCTAATCCCCATTCATTCAAGTATTCATCCTCCAACATTCACACATCATAGTTAAGCAATCTCAAGCATTCAAGCATCTTACAACATCAAATCAAGCACTATTCAAGAATTTTGGAGCATCCATTGACATTACTTCAGATTTTCATCATCAAGGGTTTGGTAAGTTGATAGCATAATTTGCATGTTATTTGTTTATCATTCTCTTGAATTTCATTATTTCATTAAGGGTTTGGTTACCAAAATGGGGTTTGACCAAGGAAAACCCCTATTTGCTAACGCTCAACCATTTTTCCCCTCGTGTATGTGCGTTTTCAGACTTTTGTATGTAGATTTAACAAGCATTTAGGTGACTGAAGAGTGGTCAACAAGTCAACTAGGTGCTACAAGTAAAATCAACTCTATTTCAAGCTTGGAGAAGGTTTTCTGTTTGTTTCCTACACAATTGACTTTGGCAACCCGACAAGCAAACATTTCCAAATCTGGTGTTATAGAGTTGTCTTCTAATTTCTCAAAATTTTTGGAGTGGATTGATTCACTACCAATGGTGAATGAGTCCCACCTTAAGAAGTTGAAAATATAGGTTTTGTCAGATTCTAGATCCTGACAGTCAAAAACTTGCTTCTAATAGTTTGTCCCTAGTGGCAGGACTAATTCGCTACCCTGAGCGAATGAGTCCCACTGTTGAGTTTTGGTAATCTCAAACAACATTCAGAACATCCCAAAATCCTCAAATCTTACCTAGGTGCACTCTAATTCAACCTTTTTCTTTCTATTTTTCATTTTATTCATTCATAGTTCATTGTTTGCATATCATAGTGTGTTTTCCAACATAGTTTAAGTCTTAGTTTTGCATTCATAATAATTCATTTAAATCACTTACTTGCATTTAGTTCACTTAATTTAGCTTAGATAACATCATACATAATATAATTTGAATGAACCCCTTAGCATTTTTTGACCTACCTCTCTCCTTTTAGGTGAAAAACACTAGAAGAGCTAGAGAAGTGCATTGGTGCCAAAAATCTATGGTTCACTAAAAAAGAAAATGTCAGGGTATGTGCAAGATGATCATGGAAAAAACAGACCCTTAAGTTGCAAAAAATTCAAAAAAATTAGTGTTAGGCATCTTGATGTAAAATTTTGAATAAGTTATCTATATTATTTCAAAAATATGTAAGAATAGAATATGTAGAAAATTCAATGTAGTTTCTAAACTACTAGGTTTATTTAAAAATAAATATAATCTATTTGGTGAAAATTTGAAATTTCAATGCAGTAGTACTTGAATTTCAGGGAAAAAATAAGAAGTAGGTGTATATCTGACCACCCTAACCATAATAAAATGATAATTATTTTTATAAGATTTTATATATAAGTAGAGGACTCATGTCCGGATGTGATGCATATTTTTTTGTAATTTTTTTCCAAGTAAATAATTAATTATGAATTTTTTATTACAACTTTTTAAAATATTAAAACTCGTATGTCTGACCACCTTAACTTGGTCAAAACTTCATGAAATTTAACTTTTCTTTTTTTAATCCTATAGTATGTGAAGCATAGAATGTGACATATGTTTTGGATTAAAAAAATGTGATACCATTTGAAAGTTATAGATGTTTTTCAATCAGCCTATCGATCAGGACTTTAGTCATAATTCTAATAGAAAATGAATAATAATTATTTATTAAATTCGAATTAAAGCATAATTTATGTTGGTCGAAAGCTGAGAATCTCCTCTAAAAAACTCTTTTAGTTTCATCAATTTTGGGTAAAAAAGAAGTCGTCAGCCACATACCCTACAAATACCCATAATATTGCCACTTTTTGGCCCATCATGATCTTGCACATACCCATCATGAAAGAAAAGCTTGAAACTGTTAAGGTGGAAAATGAAATCTTGGAGAATGTATTGAAGCATAGGGTGACCAAGTTGGTCAATAAGGCTGATGATGTTTGGGATGCCTATAAGAATATTCATGAAGCAAACACAAAGTATCTATAGGTACAAGAGGCTTTCAAGAATGAATAGAATAATTGGATTACTAGGGTGAGTGCTTTAAGAGAAATGTTGCCTAGAATGAAGGTGGATCTTGATGCACCTACTAACATTCCTAAAATCTTACTAATTATTGACTCAATCAATGAGATAACAACTTTCCTTGGAATTCCACGAATTACTCATTCCATGAATTTTAGGGACTATGGATTCTTCTAGAGTCTCCTACCCAACAAATTTGATTTCACCCATCCTAAATACCTCTTTCCTAGCTGATATGTCCTTGATTGGTGAGGATGTGGCTGTGGGTGTGGTTCAGGCTTCTTTGAACTCTTCTGGAGGGTGTGGAGTCCATCCTTAATCTTCTTTTGTTGATTTTGTGAAGTCCAAGAGGATTAGGGAGGGATTTGTGCATCCTTGTGTAGTCAGTGCTCCTATTGTCTCTCTTGGTAAGGAAGTTGATGATAATATTTCTTTTTATTCTAAAAATGCTCTTATTTGCAGATTTTTCCATTTGTGGCCTTCCCTCCCTAATTTTCATCTTTGGATCACTAACCATTGGTCTCCTCTAGTTGATGGTTCAATGGAGATTTACCCTTTTGCAAGGGGTTTTTTGTGGTGGGTTTCAACTCTCTTAAAGATAGAAAGGATATTCTTGACTATGGCTTATGGGTTTGGGACTCTCATCCCCTCTCTATTAGACCTTGGGTTTATTCTTTTAATCCTTTGAATGAACCCTTAGATGTTTTGCATGTTTGGGTAAGATTTCCTTATCTTCCCTTATAGTTATGGTGCTCCTCTTCCTATGAGGGCATTGGTAATGCTATTGGTAGCTTCTTGCAAATCTAGATAAGGCTTCCAAGAATTTTACTCATACCTCATTTGCTAGGATCCTAGTGGAGGTTGATCTTTTGAAGGATCTACCTGGTGAGTTAGTTTTGTAGGTTAATGATTGGTCATGGACTCAAATGGTGGACTATGAGGGTCTTTCATTTTGCTGTAGATGTTGTTGGTCACTTGACCCATGACTATCCTTGTGGCTCCCACATTGCTTCATCTTCTACCTGGTGGAAGAAATCACTCCATGAGCACATAGCAGTATGCCTTGCTGCTGATTTTGCTTCTTCGGATGAAGACTCAAGGCCTCCTCATTTTGGGAGAAAAAATAATTTTAACAATACTTTTGTTGCCCTTGCAAACTCTCCTTCGTAGGTTCTTTCTAATCCACATAAATAAACTACGATGGATGTTGCACTTCTCAAGGATACAACAAAGACAATTATTGTTCCTAATGCTCTTAATACTACTTCTCTAGAAGCCCCTATTTTGGAAAATGATGTTGCAAATCCTTTGATTTCAAGATTGGTTTCGAATGATTCACCTAAAGTATCAGTTGTTCCTCTTGTTTTCTACTCTAGTGGGGAGTCTTCTCCCTCTATCCAAAATTTCTCAATTTTAATTTTTGATTCTCCTTAGACAATGGTTCACAAAAAGAAGATGCATTCTTCTAAGAAAGTTATAGTTTTGTTTAACTCACCTTCTGAGGCTTTGCTTGGTTCAAGTGTTGCTCCTTGAACAGTTTCTCATTGTTTTTTGTTTCTGACTAGTCCTGTGTTGGTTGTTGTTTCTCTTAGTTTGGCTGTGTTGTACCAATCTATTTTGTTGAGCTGTTTGGCTCTATTTTTTCTTTTTGTAAGGGTCAGGGCTCTTCCTTGCTTATCTAATCAAAAATAACTTTCCATTGAAAGTTATGTGTGCAGCTCCAAAGTAAGTTGAAAATATTTAAAGAAATGGAGGAACGTGGTATGCCTCAGATATTGAGTCCAAAAGGTGAGTTGCAACCATTTGACACCTAAAAGAAATATTTGGGAGGAATGCTTGCAGTAGCTATGATGGTATTGACTATCACTGACTACATCCTATTTAATCCAAATATTAGCACAATGGTGGAGATTGAAACAAAGATGGACATTTTTTTTAAAGAGGCCAAGGTCTTAACTGATGCTAGATACTCTCATTACAGTACTAAGGTACATGTTCTATTGAATGCATGAAGTAGCCAACTAAAGAAGAGCATTACACATGGTTGGAAAAATAAAAAGAATGAATCAATATGGGGATTGATAATGAACAAGGTATATAAAGGATAGGAGAAGAAAAATGCATAGGTTGAATATAGTATAAATTAGTATTTTGATAAAACATTTAAAAAATATCGTTCTCTCCTTAATTTGGAATGGGTAGCTCATGGTGCCTAATATGGATAAAACAATTTTGACTTTCTATCTACTTTCCTTTCTTGCTTTGTAAGTTTTTTGTCTAGTTCTCCCACAGTGGGAATTTTTTGAGTGCATGGGGATTATTTTGAAGCTATTGTAACAAAAAAATGATGCCTTTTTGAGGTGATACTTGTTTTCTACTATGAGTTTAGGTTAGTTTTTCCTCATGTTTGTTCTCACCACTTTAAGACTCAAGTGTAACTAAAAAGGAATATTGTTGTAGTGGTCCAATGAAATTTTGACATGTGTACTTCTTGGCCTATGGCTTGTTTTGCTCTTTCATCTCTATAAGAAAGAATTCAGGGTTGTAAGTAGTAGTTAGTTAAAAAATTGAGTTAACACTTTGAAATTTTAAGAATAATACTAAGCATGTTTTAGATATTTTTTTCTTAAGTTCTTTGGAGTTCAATGTCTTGTATGTAATTTTGATAATGGTATAGCAACTACAATACAGAGTAATACCAATTTCATGGTTATTGTCTCTCCTTATATGCGTTTTATAAGTTATGAATGAAAGTAATCCATGATTCCTTTTTTTTTTCTCTATTGCTTCTCAATGGATGTTTAATTTCATGCTTGCTTATTAATTCAATGAATTAATGTAAGAGCTCAAGTGAGATTAATAACTTGTAAAAAATGAATACTAGAATGGTTGTAAGAAGTGATAATCATGAATGTCATAGAGGAATGTTGTAATGCAAGGTTTCTTAAGACTGTAGATGTTATTGTTTAAGTTGTTATCGGGTCACATAGGTTGATATTGATTTTGTGCTTGGGATAAAGGCATTGGTTTGTGCAAAGTAATTGTGGTTCAGTTTCTATGTTGATTCATCAGCTAATCAATTTTAATTTAGAAATTCTCAAATGGATATAACCATAGTTGTTTTGTGTTGAAGTTTTTCCTTCTAATCCTCTGAGTGTAATACATTGATAAATAAGTTTCCAACTTATTTGATGTACTATGTTGTTAAGTAATTTTATGAAAAGTATCTGTTATTGACAATGTATTTAGTTAAAATTGTATGAATTCTTAAGTATACATTGTGGGATCACCCTCTCGGGTTTCACAGAGCCAAAAGTGTAGGAGTAGAATTCTTGCAACTTCTACTTGTTCATTGGCCAATCTCCTTGGACTACTGATTATTGGAAATAAAATTCCATAGGGATTTATGGAGATCATTTTGGTTCTTAAAAAATAACCAACACTTTCCTCAAAATCTTGCTCTAAGCTATACTTGTAACAAAAGCTACCCATATCCAACAACTTCTTTGAAGAAATTTGCACATTTTTGTTAACTAGATCTTCATGATCTAGACTGAAAGACAAATAAAATAAATTAACCCCTCATTAGCCATCATTCAATCCCTAGAATAGTCCCTTTGCTAGATTTCAATCTTCTTTGCATTGGAATCTCAAGGGTTTGTTCTTGAGTGAAGAGTAAGAAAATTGTCTCTCTCCTTTTAGGTCCAAAAACCTAGAAGTGAAAGAGAGTACACCATTTTCTTCTTTTCATAAAGTTTTGATAACATGGGTATTTAAGAAAACTTTCATGATTTGGAAATATTTATTTCCTCTTCAGATTATACCATTTCTATGACATTGCAAGTTTCACTAATTAAAAAAAATTGTTTTATATGTGGGATCTATCTATCTAAATAATTTGAATATTAGTGTGATTGTCCTTATGATTTCTAAACCCTTTCAATATATCAAAAAATATTTTTTAGTTTATTTTCATTGAAAAATTGGTTAGGAGAAGTATCAAATTCTTTACCAAATTGGATAATAAGAACAATTTTCATATCTTGAATCTAAAAAATAATTAGTATTTTTATGCTTTACAAAAACTCAATATAAACCATCATTAGATTTATGGTTCATAAAAAATGCCCCTTGTTCTAACAACATAATATATTGAAGAAGTGAGTTATCTTGGAAGGTATAAACTTAACTATAAAGACCTTGGGGTGGTAAATTTCCTTTTTTTGGTATTTTATTTCTTTCAAGATAGATGAATTACTAAGTATTTTATCTAAGTTGTGTTCAAGTGATAAAAAATAGTTGTCTTATGATTTCATTATAATTTTAAAGAATAATTCCATATTGTAATTTCTTATATGCACTATAAATAGAATGATGAAAAATAAATTATATTGCTCTAAAAAATTAACACATTGATGTTATGTATTACAATATTGATTACAAGCTCCATAGATCTAAATTTTACATGGATTTTACTTATAGTGTAATAAATTTAGATATATAACTATGAAATCTTATGGTTTTTCTTCCCATTTTACTAATGGGCGACGATGCATAAATGAAACAATAATTTAAAATACCTTATAGAAAATATTACATTATCACACAAATGTTCTTCTAGGTTGACCCACCTTGATTAGGTTAGGTTTATAATCATGTCAAATGTTGAAGAAAAATCCTAAATTACATAATGATCTAGGTGGATCTTAGAACCCTAAAAATTGAACTGCTGTGGATGTCCTTGGAATCAGCACCATGTTGAAGTGCTTAAGAAATTGGACTCAATGAAATTTGAACATGCGAAAAAGAAGTTCATACATCCAAGTTATGTCCACTCAAGTTCAGCCAAACTAGGTGCATGGGCCCATGAGAAGGTGAAAAATTCCTACTTTTCTCACCATAAGATAAATCATTAAAAATTTGATGATAGGTGACAAAGTTTAAAATAAATGATTAATGCTTCAAATGGGTTGAAAGAAAACTCATGTGTTATTTGTTGAAAATTGAAAAAATGATTAATACTTGAGATGGGTGTGGGAAGTTCATGTATTATTCATTTAAATTGGAAAAAATGGTTAATACTTGAAGTGAGTGGAATTATCATGTATTATTCATTTAATTTGTAAAAAGGGAAATTATTTTTGTGTGAGAATACACCTCACAACTATTTTCCTATTCTCAAGGAGCAGTTGAGAGATTCATGGGATTTTCTCTAATCTTATCCCTTGAGTTGTTGTAAGCCCTCTTTTGTGGAGTTATACTCTCCATAGGTTGTGGATTTAGGAGAATTAAAAATAGCCTTTTAATGGTTATTAGGTGGGATTAGAATTAAATAAAAAACAAAATCTCAAACAAACAAAACTTATAATAGCCCAAATGAAATATTTTGAAGGGATTAAATAATATTTTAAAATATGTAAATAACTTTAAGTGGTTATTAGTTGAATATTAAATGAAATAAAAACAAATACAACTCAAACTAAATGGCTGAAAAAACAACAAGACAGGGGGCTAAAACAAAAATCTAAATATTTTTATTATAGGGGGTTATTGTTTTTTATGTAAATGGGGAAAATATTTAACTCCTTCCATAAAAGGAGTAACAGGCCAAAAATTTTGATTGTAACCAAATAGGCTAAATTTCAAGTATAAAAGCATAAGCTAAGGAGGCATTCCACATCACATTTTAGATTCCTGATCTCTCATTCAGAATATTGAGTTCTACCTATCAAATTCATTGAGGATCCAAATGACAAGATTGTTTTAGGATGACCTGAGAGAATAATTGTGGTTCCGAAGCTCCATGCAGGCATGTCAGAAGACTATGGTACTTGTACTGGAAAGAGTATTGTGAGACCCTGCTGAATACTTTTCTCTTGCGAGGTTTTGCATCCAGTGTCAAGTATAACCAAGGTGTTTTTGATACTTGACATAATGCTGGCATATTGAATTCAGTTTTATAAAATGAGGTAAAGTACCTCTGATCTAGTTCACATTCAATTGATGTTGTAAGAACTAGGACTACATTTGTTGTCATTATTGGAAGCACTAGTATTGTGTGGATTCAGGAAATGATTGTAGGGCTTTTGACACTTCCTATACAATGAAACCTTCTACATGTCAGAAAACCAGGTGTTGTAGTCAATTTATAGGTTCAACATTAATGGAAAATTGATCACGCTTATTGAGTAGATCTAGAGATGTAGCCCAGAGAGGTGAACTCCGTAATCAAACATGTCCTTGATCTTATGGTTTACTTTTGATATTGATTATTATTCTTTATTCTACATTTCAACTAAGGCACTAATCAGGGAGCTCAATAGATTAATGAATTGAATTTTCATAGTGGATTCAAATAATTAATTAAATATCTTGGCACAGATTTGGAATTAAGTAAGTTAAGTTATGTACAACTATTTTCAAATATGACTAAGTGAAGAATTTTTTGAGTAAGCACACTCACTAAATTTTTCATATCACACAAATATAGAATAATTATTTGAAGCTAAATTATATTCCTTTTTCCACTTTATGTGAGGTATTCCTATAATGACTCTTCTCAAGGCATAGGATATTTGAATATGAATTTATACCAAATTAATCTACGTTAAATGTCATGAAATATAAAACATAACATTTAGTCATGCAAATGAATACCAAGTCACCTTGTAGCAGTGAGTAAAATAAATTGAAACCAACCCAATTGAAATTGAAATTGAAATTTTTAGGCTAGTTTTCTACTATGCTAGACTGCTCACACATTTTGCAAGGATTACCTTCGACGTGGCATATGGGATCTTAATGTGGGAATCATTGTAACTTGAATAGTATTTTTCATGATTTGTCACCTTTAAAATCATACCCTTTCATTGATGCCAACCTCTTTTCTTTATTCTAAAATTTTATTTCTTGGATCCCTTTACGTCAAAGTAAATTCAACTAATTCTCTATATGTGACATCTCTATTAGTTTTTTAAGAATACCTTAAATTATCTATATAATAACTAAAAATTTAAAAGATTAAATAATAATGAAAATAAATATACTATCTGAAATAATTTTTGTATACACAACTAAATTTTTTATACATATTCTTGTAAGGAAGCTAAAGTAGTGAAAAAAAATCCTACACTTGAGGGTTATGCAAAAAATAATTATATCTTTACAAAAATTACAAAAACTAAATATAAATAAACATAAATATCATTCATACAAATTGGTGATTTAGATGAGAAAACCCTTTCAAAAGAAAAGCTCCATATTGCAAGAGCCACCCAATATATTTAAAAAAAATTAATATAGTTACAATATTCTTGCAAAGAAATATCTTTTAGGAATATCACCAACCAAAGATCCAGAGGAGGCTGAACATCTATAAGACTCTCACACACTTGTACCTCCATCTCAAAAGCACCTAATATATAGGAGATACAATACGAGAAACCGCCAAACAAAATTTACAAAATCATGAGATAAAACCACACAAAAAGTGATGCCCAACTCATCTTCAATCAAAGATACTCGATGATGTGCCCAATTTCTGGAGGCCGTAAGTTTTGATCAAAGAGTTTGTTGAAAAAATGTTTGAACTATTCGAAAGTTCATGAGGTTCTCTATCAAGCCATAAATTTCTTCCCTGCTTGCAACCAATTTCGAGCTAAAAAATTGCTTATGAGGTCCTTAAAATGGAAACTTTAATATATCCAAATGATGACTGCATCTTGTGACAAAATTTTACCATTTCATAGCTTTGGGAGATATTTTAGACCAATGTATACTCAAATATAAACTTACTATAAAATGTAACATTTTGTAGTTACAAGATTAGGACACATTGAGAAATGCTACACTTAGAGAAAAGTATAAAATATAGTATGATTTGCATGATATATATTGAAATATAATTAAAAATATATAGTTAAATTAATTTCAACCTAGTAAGCATTCTAGTTTATGCATTACAACTTCAACATTCCACTCTTAATGACATATCCTATACTTTCCTCGATAGCTTGTTCTAAACTATACTTGTAACAAAAGCCCATATCCAACAACTTCTTTGAGGAAATTGACAGATTTCCATTAACTATATCTTCATCATCCAGCCTGAAAGACAAATGAAAGAAATTAACTTAAAATTTATGCAAAAGCAAGATAATCTTGAAAATTGAATTGAAAATATCTACTTACTTAAGTGAAACATTTAATTGTTTACTAACAACCTCCTTAAGAGAATTGAGACTCCTAGAATCACAAGAGCAAATATGGCGGCCTTGTGCATTAGAATTCTCCATCAAAAATATGTGGGCATTACATACATCATCAATATGAACTACTCCCATGGTGCCCATCATGAGCTGAAGGAACTTTAGTGTCTCATAGAACAAATCATTTTCTGTTGAATCATTTCTCATTAGAAATATATAGAATAATAAATTTATCATACAAATAAACATAAAAGAATGTTATAAATGTGATCAGACTATTAATCTTCTTAAAAATCTATCAATAATTTTTTTCTAAAATATTGACTCCAATTATTTTTATATAATTATAAATAGGCAAGTATTTCCCTGAAGAGAGTATCAATAAACATACGGACATTTAATGCAAGCAAGTAGAGCTACTATTGTTTTGGAAGATAGCTAAACTAAGAAATATAGATATGATACCTCCAATTAGGGATTGTATTGTTTGGAGAGATGAAAAAGAACGGTTATTTGTAAACCAAGGCCCAACTACAACAGTTGGTAAGATGGTCACCACATCAAGCTTATTCTCAGCACCATATTTAAGGGCTTCTTGTTCTGCTAAAGTCTTGCTAACCATATACCAGGCAGCTATATTTGCTTGAGATGTGAGAAAATTCACAGGGCTCCAACATGATTCATCAACGCATGTAGAGGCGAATTCCCCCTTGTCATTCAAAGGACAGGCTGCTGCAAGAGATGAAGTGAAAACCACTCGCCTAACAGATTTAGCTCTTGTGCAGGCTTTCATAACATTGAGTACTCCATTTACAGCAGGCACAACAAAATCCTCCTGCAGCCCACCAATTAATTATTTGAAATTAATTTAGTAGTAATGGCATCAGGAAAATTTACTATTGTTCACCATCAACAATTCATTGCAGGAAAATTCAAAATTCATCTATGACAAATTCATTTCAAGGAAAATTCAGCACCAGCAATTCACCGTCATAGAAAATTAATGCGATGAATTTCTTACTACTGTTGGTAAATTTTCATTGAGGTGAATTTATCATGGCAGTGAATTTTCCTGCACAAAGTGTTGGCTTTCGATGATGAATTGCTGATGGTGCATTATAGTAATTACCAGAGAGCATTCTTTTCCACCAGGTACAGGACTGGCTACATGAAAAACTCCTTGACAGCCCTCCACTGCAGAATCGAAGCTGCCCTCTTCCAAGAGATCTGCTTGGAAGAGCTTCAGACTCTCTTGTGCCCCTGCCATATCCAACAAAGGCCTAGATTTTTTCTCGTCCCCTGCAGTTTCCAGGTAAACCATTCCATTCAAGTAAGCCAAGACTTATTTTATAATTGTAGATAGCATAGATATATGTAAGAAGAAAGAATAAAAACACCTGGATCTCTGAGCGTGGCGTGTACTGTGTAACCACTTTGAAGAAGATTCTTCACAAGCCATGATCCAATGAACCCCCCTGCTCCAGTCACACAAACAACCCTTCCACCATTCCTACCTTCATTCGCCATAGTCGAAATGGTCGTCCTTGGAACATAGGAAGCCTTCCATAACTGTATTTGTACAGTTCTTTTAGGCAGATGATCTGTAGGAATGCGTGGGCCATCCTATCAAGTTCGTAGAAGGTTTGACCCAGATCTTTAGAATAAGAGTTTCATTTGAATACTATCAGTGACTTAGATATTAAAGGAAGAAAATAGTTGCCAATCTTGAATTTTTTTGGGTTGTGAGGCGCTGTAGATCAAACATTTTACCTACTTTCTGTTTTTTAAATTATTAATATGACAGGATTGGATGTAATTTTCTGTATTCAGATTAGAAGCTCCCATTTGACTTCAATTACAAGTTTGCGTGGTAAATTATTCAACAGAAAATATAAAAGTAAGATTTTTAATAATTACATATTCAGATTAGAAGCTCCCATTTGACTTCAATTACAAGTTTGCGTGGTAAATTATTCAACAGAAAATATAAAAGTAAGATTTTTAATAATTACTTTATGTATATTTCAATCACTGAGCGGACCAATTTTTTTGAAGATGAGTCATGATGATGAACAAATCAACGTCTAAGTGGGTGTAACCGTGTAGGTTTAAAGTGTGTTTGAAAAAGTTACCCAATTTAATAGTAAAATAGGCAACAATATTTTACAAATATATGATAATTGTTTTTTCCTTGAATTATTAAGAAGTCTAATATTTAAATTAATTGACTGTTTAATATCATTATAATTCAATTTTATGTTCTTCAAATAAATTAATGACTTAATATTAAATTTTAAATTATTATATCATCTAAAATAATTTAAAATTGTTATTTTTTGAATTTTTTTAAAAAAATTATGATTAAATTTACTTATAATTTATCACATGATTAATTAATTATTTTAAAATGATTGTATGATTAGATCTAATTGCAATGACAAATATGTGGCGGAGTATGTATTTTTCGTATATTTTGTAAGAACAAATCTAAGTAAATTAATACACAATAAATTTTAAACTATTTTTTAACATAAAAGAGGGGTAAAAATTTATTAAAACAAGAGAAAATTATAGAACAAAATCATTACATAAAATAAATTTAAAACTATTTTAAAGTAAAATAAAATAAAATAATTTAAAAATCATTCTTATTTAAATAAAAAACCTTTTGGTTAATAAAATAATTCTAAAGCAAATAAAAATAGTTCTTCAAATTAAAATATAGTAAATAATGTAAATAATGTAAATGATTTTTAAAGAATTATATTGTAAAATAAAGTAATTTAAGATATCTCTAAGCATTGTTTAGATAGATGTATTTAAGATATCTATAGTAGTTTCATATAAAAAATAGAACGCATCTTGAAATTCTAAATTTTATACACCTTTTTCATCACATTGTCTATAGAAATTCTTGATGCATATTTAATTGTATTTATTAATTAAAAAAAAAATATGAGGGTTACTTGAGCTTTTAGCCTATTCTAAACTTAAAGAGACTAGTTATAAGCGACATATCCTAATGGTCTTATCACTAAGACCACTATTACAGGACCTCAATCTCCAAGACATTTTTTACTTTTTCAAACACACAAGCTCAATAATCTAGTTGTTATGTGATCTCACAACACACTCCTTTGTGCTTGAAGTAGTATGGGGACCCATGCCTAAAATAGCATTGCTTATGTCATCATAATGTGATAAAGGCTCTTGGACTTAGGTTTCCCTTAATGTTTTTTTTTTTTTTTGTGTAAGTTGAGAGAAAGATTAAAGTAATGATGGGTGTCCCCTTAAAATGCTAAAAAAAAAAGGATTAAGATTGAAAATTCATAAAATTTGAGAGAATGAATTCGAAGAGAGGATTACAAGGCTTATTGAATCGAATACAAGATATCTAGTTCCTGTTCCAGTTACTAGTGTAGAAAGGAATGTTTTTTTCTACAAAACCAGCATTAGTTAAGGCATAAGTGATAAATAATGATGATTAATGACCCCAATGGAATATCATCATAACTCTAATGAGTAAATACAATGAAAATAGGATTACCAGATAATTATCTTACTATGGAACTAGGCATCGAAAGTCTTGTGAAATTTACATTCGAGAAAATTCCCAAAAAATCATGTACCATTAAAAATTTATGACAGACTCTATACGTGCATTTAACTAAACTCAACTATTTAGGAAAAATTAGCAGTGAACGGTTAGTTTAAAGGTGGATATTATCTGATTGTTGTTGTTTTACCATTCATATTGTGAGAACAAAACTTCACGATGATTAAATTTGTGTATTATCATATGTAGATAGATGTGGAGTAATATTTAATATGATGATTTGATATAGGGGGTATTAGATGCAAATTTGGAAGGTGATTAAGAAATCTTGGTAGAGGATTCTCACAGAAGTCAAAGATCTAGGCTAGTTATAGATGTAGTTGCATGTATTTTTCAAATGAAGGAACTTGTACATTAGGTTGTGAGGATTTTGAGGCATGTCAAAACTAGATCAAATTTTAAGTTTAAAGAGAAAGAGAGATAAATAAAGGATTGAAAAGGTATAGATTTGGTCAAATATCGGTGAAAATTTGAAGTCTTGCCATCAAAAATTTTCCAACTATGAAGATGTATGACTTCTATTTGGACTAGGTCAAGAGACCATAAATTTGACCAATGATTTTGAAAATATCTAATGATATCCCATGTGTAGAAGATGTTTCCATGCCACAAATCATGTGATGATTCGCTTGTTTCTCTATTGTCATGTACAAATTTTGTAATGAACCTTTGTATTAAATTGTATAAAAGGCAATAGATTATCTACTTTTTAAGGATCATAAATTATTGAGATGGTAGAGCTCTAAAATTGGAATATCAACAATTTAATTTCTATTTTATGTTCATTTCAATAAAAGACTATACATATTGTAGAGGTTTTTAATGATGAAGGAATCAAGGTCATTCTTAATCATAATTTTGGATTATTGTAAATAATTCATTTTAGTGAAATAATCTATTTTTTTGTGTCATCTTTGAGTGCATTTTGAATCTATCTCACTCGTGAATTGTTCAATTCTCTTAACTCTTACACTATTTTGTAAGTAGTTGTGAAGCATTCTAGTGAAATACAAATATTCTATGCTTTAGTTTACTTATCTTTTAATATGTATATGGGTAATATCTGAAGCAATTTAGTTTCTTAAAATTTTCTCTTTTTTCTTAGTCTTTTGCAATTTACTTTTAGACAAATTTAGTTTTGAGTGTACCATCATAAGTTGTCATCCTTGACAATTTCATACTATATTTTTCTCCCCCCTATATGGTTGGACCTAATTATGCACCCAATTTCCTAGTTATGTGTATAATTATCCATTTTAAAACATTTATCAAAAATCCAAACGTTGGAAATAAAAGTAGGTATTTAATATTTCCCCCAACACTTTAGATCCTTGGAATGAAAGAATCCAGTCTAGGGAATAGAGCACCCTAGAATGCTAATTTTGGCCCAAAATTTAGATATGTCAGTGTCAGTAATTAATTATCTAAAATTCAAATTTCAATTGTCAATTATTAGTATTTAATTTTAAGGAAATTATATTAGTTTCATATAAATACAAATTAGTCTCACAATTTTGAACCTTAAATGTTTGGGTAGGGCTTATAGGCTACTCTTGCACTCTTAGGAATGTTTCACCTAAAAGGTGAGAGATAAACCCCGCTCAAAACTCTAGGTGGTTCACTCAAATTATGCAATGTCTTATGTTACTTAGACTAAATGGAATGATCTAAGTGCAATTAAATGAACTATTTGACTAATTATGAATGTAAAATCTAAGTATTATGCAATTTTGGAAAACACAATGTGATATGCAAACATCAACTAAAGTATTCAAATGAAAAATACAAAAAAAAAAGTTTGAATTAGAGTGCACCTAGAAGTCTAATGATGAATCTAGAGTATGCTAACTGTTGATAGAAATCACTAAAAAATTACCAATGGGACTCAATTGCTACAGATGGTGAATCCGTCCGTCCTGCTTCTAATGAAAATTGTTGAAAGCTAGTTTCTGAGTGTCGAGATCTAGAATCTAACAAAATCTAGATTTCCAACCTTAAGGTGGGACTGATTCACCATTGATGGTGAATCAGTCCTCTTCCAAAATTATGATAAATGAGGAACTAATTCTATAGCACCAAATCTGAGGTTGTTTGCTTGTTGGGTTGAGAAAGTTAATTTTGCAAAAAATTGACAAAATGTCTTCTCCAAGCTTGAAATAGGTTGTAGTTGACTTGAAAAAATTTGTTGACTTCTTTCCCACTTTTCAACACCAAATAACTTGTCAAATTTGCATACACAAGTCTACAAACACACATGCAATAGGGGAAAAATGGTTAAGGGTTAGGTTTAGGGATTTTCCTTGGTCAAATCCCATTTTGGTAATCAAACCCTTAATGAAATAATGAAATGAAATAGAATGATAAAAAAATAACATGTAAATTTTATCAACTTTCCAAACCCTTGTTGAAGAAAATATGAAGATATAACAATGGCTGCTCTTGAATGCTTGATTAGATGATGCAAAGTGCTCAAATGCTAATTTGAATGCTTAGTGAATGAAAAGATTGCTTGAATAAGTTAGGAAATGTAAAATGAGGAGAAAAACACATATTTATACACACTTGTGCCTTAGTAATTGGGTGATCCCACAATACTGGTTTACAATTTTTTGCCAAACTAGACACTGAACAAATTTTTTCTAACTAAATCTTCAATTTTGGGCACCTATAGTGGCTGAACCGTGAGGAATTTGAAGATGATGCAAACGAGTGATTTGTGAAATTTTTTCTGTAGATTCTAAGTATATATTTTTTCAAAAAATTGGAATCATATTGCACGTCTTTTTCCATCTCCTTCGAAAACTAGTTTTTTAGTAAACATAATTTTCAAGGAGTGATGCTCACCGTATAACACATAACTTTTTCTCCATGAAGGAGAAAATTCTATTTTTTTCAAATCTAGATTTGTAACTACAATATCTAGTGCTTCCAATTGATTTCATAGTGTTTTATTGAATATTTTATCCTTAATCAAGTTTCAAAGTCAAACCAATTACAATTCAAACATAGGTAGACCATATAACACATAACTTTTTTTGTATGTATTGAAATTGATTTTTTTTTGTTCGATAAAATACTTCAATATCTAGTGCACTCATATTTTTAAATTTTTTTTTGATAATCTTCTATTTTTCCACATATGTAGAACAAAGAGCTTGATTTTCAGTGAAAACCCTACATTCACAAGAAATAAAAAATAAATATAATAATTAACTTAAATTTATTTAAAATTACACTTTTTGGGAAGCTTATAATAAGGACTACACACATACAAAAAAAAAAATTTAAATGAATTCATTTGATCCCCCAAAAGGTAAATCAAAACTAATTTTTTATCATCATTTTGATAGGTGTAAAAGAGACTTCGTTATAGGTATCATTTCAAAATAGTAGGGTTCTATCCAAGGGGGTTTGATCTAAAAGGTAGTTTGATCAAACCCTCTTCAATTAGAATGCTTTAAATGGAAATTTTTAAGGTTTAAATCATTATATTTTCTAAAAATATGTGATTTCAATAAAAATCAAAATCTTCCAGAAATTGTAAACCAACTTTGTGGGATCACCAAACCTGAAGATACCTCATCACAGGCTGACATAAGGTGATTTTAAATTAAAAGAATGAAAGCAAATTTGAAATATTTTGAATTTTGAGCCAAGAGGGACTCATTTTCCACCCATGGTGAATGGGTCCCACCTAGGACTTGAATGTGGGTGTTAGGAATTAAGTCACATTTAATGTTGTTTGTTGGGTTTGCATTCAAAAATACACTTAATGAAGCATTATAAGGGAATAAAGGGGTCAAATAAAACATAAGAAATGTGTAAATAGTGAAAATAAGTCTAGAAAAACATGAAATCTTGTTACAAGACCTTACAAAACTTCAAAATAGGACTTGATAAGTGATGAAAAGGTGATTTTTAGGTGAATTATAATAAATAGAGTCTAGAAAAGTGTAGAAATATTTTACAACACTTCACAAAACCTTCACGAAATGTCATAATTTGAATTTTATGGACCTAATGTGAATGTTTAAGTCACATTATAATATTAAATCAAAGAAAAATGGACCAAGCATTGAGAGGAAAGGCCTAAAATACCATGAAAATGACAAGGGGCCATTTTTCTATGGTACATTTATCCCCCACTTGAGTGAGAGGATAAACTTGCTTCAAACTCACACTAAAGTAGCCATGAATATCGAGAAGGATCTAAATGCACTTATGTTAGCAGAAAAAAATGGCAATGATTAAGAGGGATGATCAATCCCCCAGGATGAAAATCCCATGGAAAACTAGACATAAGAATAAAGGAACACATGTGCAAGGGAAATTTAATTGGGCTTCAATCATCTATCCAACTAGTTGTGGATTAGATCTAGGTTGTTTGCTTGAAAAAGAGAATGCATACTCACTCTAGGGTGACATAAATCATGGTGGTTTGTTAGGTGAGAAAACCCAAATAGGTGAAGTACATGTGCTAGTTGGTATGCACTCAAAAACAAAAAGGTGGCTATGGGGAAAGTTGTACCATTAAATGGGTTTCTTTCTCAACCATAATAAAGTTATACCTCCCGATAACTTTAACAATGTACCACAAAGGAAAATATAGGTTCGTGCTTCATGAAACAAGCAAAGCTTCATATCCTTAAAACTCATGAACAAATGCAAGGGTACCATAGGCATCCAAGTTACATTATGCAAGGTGGAAAAAATGTAAAATACAAAAATGTAACATGTAAAATGTAAAATATTTTAAAAGGAGCCTTTTTAAATTCATGAAAGGTATGTCTGTTAGGGAACATTGCATCTAATGACTCCAAGAGAGGACCAATCAAAGAATAGAATATTCACAACCTAGGGGATGTAGTGTATCGCCACCAAGAGTAATGTAATATGCTAAGATAGATCACACTTATGAAGGACATCAAACCCAATGTCATCTACAAAGTAAAAAATGCATCATAGGAAGAGACAAGGTTGCACTAAGAACCAAAAATGCAAATGAAATGATGTCAATGTATGCCCCCTTCTTTAAGGAATTTCCACACATCCTTCTCAGAGAAATTACTTTAAAGTAGCAAAGGAAAGAAGATGTAGTAAGGAAAAATTAGACATGAGATCCAACTTGGAAAGCCCCTATGCCAAGTCATATATTTCCAAGTAAGACTACTTCATGTAAAAAAATGGTAACACAAGAAAAGGGAGTTGCCCCCCATAATAGAGCACACCAAACACATAAGCAATCTATGGATTTGGAGTCAGTATGTTCATTGTTGCAATGCTTTTATGAAAGAGCTCATAAATGTCATCATTTCCCAAAGCTAGAAGAATGACACAAAAAGAGTGAAAACAAATAGAAAATAAAAATCTATTTTGGATTAACATGGAAGAGATATTGTTGTCTCAATGCTTTGCATCATCCTCAAAAGGAAAACACAAGTGAAAAAAAATGAAAAGGTGAAAGAAAAAGGAAAATATTTTGAGTCAACATGAACAAGAAATTTTGGTCTTGATTCCTTGCGTCATCCCCAAAATGAAAAACACAAGAAAAGGTAAAAAAGGAAAAGGAGAAGGGACCTTTTAGGTCAACATGGAAGAGACATAGGGCATCTCAATGCTTTGCATTATCCCTAAAAGGAAAACACAAATCAAAAGTGAAAAATGACCTTTTGGGTTAACATGGAAGAGACATAGGGCATCTTAAAGATTTGCATCATCCACAAAAACAAAACACAAAACAAAGGAAAAAAATGGAATGCATGACATATAGAAGAATAGGGGTACAAATAGAAGAAGTGTACAAAGAGAGAGAACATCAAACACACGTTATGAGGGAACATAACACACACATACAAGCAAATCAAAGAAAAAGTAAAATGTAAAAGGATATAAAGGTGAATTCATGTCAACCATCTAACAAGTCATCTACCTCCCAATCATGTTCAGTGTATTGTGAGGGCAATTAACTATCCAAAGGAAGAATTGCTTGTGCCGAACTAGGAGATGTGCCAAGTTCTTCACTTGGCTAAGAAGATTTATCATTTAAGCTCATGGTAGATGAAAATAATGAATTTATATTGTTATGCACTTCATCTATTTTTGTGATATCCTCATCATCATCATCATCAAGATTGATTACAATGGGAGGACAAAGGGTTATTTCTAAGGAAGGATGTATCAAAAGTTGTGGTTGTTGGATTGGTTCATTTTGTTGGAAGGGCTAGACTGTGTTATCTTGTGCTAGGTCAGAAGGAGGAGGGTGACCATATATTGCTTATGTCAAAGCCAGAGGTTGGTTTTCTTTGTTTTCTTCCATTTGAGGCTAACAAGCAAGGAGATGATGATGATGCCTACGTTCCCTAGCACTGCGATTGCATTTTATTTTATTTTGAAGTTGTTGAGCGATAAGAGCGGGTTGATCCATCATAGGTTCCTTTTATTTTAGAGGGGGAAGAACAAAATAAACCAAAGAAGATGGGTCAATCTCTTTCTCTTTAGCTTTATACACGTGTTTAATGTGAGGAAGCATGATGAAATTGGTTTCATTTTCTCTTGGTCATTTAAATGAGGAAGGGGAAGTGTTTATGGGTGTTTGTTCATGAGGTTGTGTGGTTTGTTCATTGTTGGACTTAGGCTAAAGTATAGTTTCATCTAGGATAAGAGGAGTGGAAGATAATGGGGACATGCTATGAAGAAATAATTTGGCTATGCATTTGGCTTTGAACTTTTGATAGTCTATGAATAAGAAATCCTTATGAGGGGTGATGGGCTCCATAGGTTTAGGCCAAAAGAATTTAAGGTAAAAATTACCTTTAGAAAATAAAATTTTAATTAAAGTCACTATGGTTGACGGTAAATATTTCATTTCCATGTGGAAACTTCAAACATTTGTGAAAAATTGAGGGGACTTCTTTCATTGAGCGAAGCCAAGGGTCACCTAGCCATAGAAAAAATTGATCTGATTGTGAAATAATAGAAAATGTTACATACAAAGTTTTAGGTCCTACTTGTAATGGGAGTATGATTGATCTAATCATAGGGAATGCAAAACCAGTATGTGTTTTAATCCATGTAATTGATTTTTATAGTCATCTTGATATAGCTCATGTAATACTAAAAGTTCTTTGGTGATCACATTCTTGCCACAGGCATGATCTATTAATATCCCATTGGTGGGATTATCATAGATTCGACCGACTATGTAAAGAGGACTATCAGGAAGCTTTTTAAGTATATCTTTGGAAGATAGAGTGATATCAAGAGTTCTGTTGGTTGGGCCCTTACAAGGGATAACATCCATTTTGGTGATTAAAATGACAATAAGCATTAGGTTTAGAGGTGGGTGGTAAAGGCTTGGTGGTATCAAGTGGTTTAATGGTAGGAAAAGTGATCATTTGTTGTGGGAGCAATTGGTTCATTTTATTATGGAGAGTATCAGGTAAGGGAGTAAATTGTCTCTTTGGGTCCCCATAGATATAGGGCACTGCTACTTTTAACAGTGGCCACTTGACTTCGAATAGGTTGGGTTGGTTGCGAAGAAGGAAAAATGAATTGTATGAAGCCTCAGTTTGGTTTTCTAAAGTGTTGTGCATTATTTTGGTTGTTTTGCTAAGACTTCTTAGCTTGGTTAGAAGTGGAATTTGAATCATGATTAGAAACTAAGTTGTGATAATCACAAAGGGTCATGCATAAATGCATGAACAAAGGAAATTTCATCATAGTTAACTTATCTTGATTAACTTATCTTGAAGGTGAGTGTGCAATTTTTTGATAAAAATATTTTGCAGATGTGAATAAGGAATCTTAAAATCAATTTGAGCATACAATTTCTGGTAATAAGAAATGAAGCCAGTGACTTTTCAATCTATGTTTTGTTTACATCGCATTAAATCATGCATTGCCTTTTTAGGAGTCATATGGACCTGGAAATGACTTATGAAGGCATCTAGAAGTTCATTAAATGATCAAATAGAATTATTGGGTAAGTTTGAAAATCACTCTAATGCAATGTCCTTTAAGGTCCTACGAAAAAATTTGGCTAATAGCTTATCATCAAGGAAAAAATAATTATACAAAGTGGTATAAGCATTGACATGATTAGTAGGGTGTCCTTTACCTTCATATTCCTCAAACCTATGCATTTCAATTCCTTGTGGCATTTGGGTGCATAAGATCTCTAAGGATAATGGGATACTACAAACATGGTATGTTGGTGGAGCATTTTGGCTTTGGCTAATGGTGGAGAGTTGTTGCATGGACGAGATTGTATTAAAGACTTGTGTAATGATGGGATCAATGTAAGAGGTATGGGGTGAAATGGAAAATGGAGATGGGGTGTATATAATGTTAGGGGAAGTGAAAGGGACACTAAGAGGGGTGAAGGTGGAAGAAGGAATATGTGATGCCACAAAAGAAGTAGGAATTCTAGTTGGAATTGTGAAAGAAGGAGCCACATGAATAACCTATTGCATAGTTGTTGTAACTTGAAGAGTGGTATAAGTTGGTATGGATGCTATGGTTGAAGGGGTAGGAATGTGAGATTCTCCTTGGCTCACAACTATGTTTGTTGATTGGGATGTGGAAGGAGCATGTTTATTGTATATCTTGGCTATTCATTTCATAACTTATAAACCATCATCACTTTCAAGCAAATGATAAAGGTTGTCTATTGTAGGTATGGTAGTGGTGGAAATGTTTTCAAGAGACAAGTCTTGTTATAAATTTGAAAAATATTCATGAATACTAATGAATTTTTCTTGTGGAATGAAAGTGTTTTGTGTGTCAACATTCAATGGATGGAAAGGGGAAGGCATAGAAGTGGTAGTATCCATGCCTAATGCACCATTGTACATACTAGGATTAGGAGCTTTAGAGATCCCAAGGTCCACAATGAAAGTGCTATCGCGGGAAGCCAAAACTTCATCTCACTAAAGTATTATCAATGGGGAACCAAACACTCATACAAGTACCACAAAAGATGGGGTGAATGTAAATGCAATGTAATCTAAGAGTACACAATGTAGATAATAGAAATTTTACAAACTAAAATAGAGAAATAACAATAGAGAACAAAAATACAGTAAATGCCCAATAAGATGCCTGAAAATGTAGTCTAAAATATGAAGGTGGACTAATTTTCCCAAGGTGGTGAATGAGTCCATTTATGAGATTATTTATTGTTTTGCAAAAAATTTAAAATGATTTCAATGCTTTTCAGATGCCAATGAAGGATGCAAATGCAAATTTTTAGTTTTATAAATGATATGGTTTGTAAAAATGAAGGCTAAATGAGTCTTTCACTAATGCAATGTGAAGAAACCCTAGGATGCAAAGAAAAAAAAATCCCTAATTGAATGTTGATACAAATGAAACCTAGGATGCAAGATGCAAGGGAAATTAGAAATGTAATTCTCACTATGTAGGTTCACTAAAATGAATAGTAGATTTTTGGGTAGGACTTATAGGCTACTCTTGCACTCTTAGGAATGTTTCACCTAAAAGGAGAGAGATAAACTCCACTCAAAATTCTAGTGGTTCACTCAAATTATGCAATTTATTATGTTATTTAGACTAAATGGAATGATCTAAGTCCAAATAAATGAACTATTTGATTGATTATGAATTTAAAATCTAAGAATTATGCAATGTTGGAAAACACAATGTGATATGTAAACATGAACTAAAGTATGAACAAATGCAAAACGGAAAAGAAGGCTGGATCAAAGTGCACCTAGAAGTCTGATGATGAATTTGGAGTATTCTAAATTTTGACAAAAATCACTGAAAAAATCACGAATGGGACTCATTCATCACTAATGGCGAATCAATCCTACTTCTGATGAAAACTGTTGAAAGCTATTTTTTGAGTGTCTAGTTTCAAAATTTGACAAAATCTAGATTTCCAGCCTTAAGGTGGGACTCATTCACCACTAATGGAGAATGAATCCTCTCCCAAAATTATGAAAAATCAAGAACCAAGTATGTAGCACTAGATCTAAGGTTGTCTGTTTGTCGGGTTGACGAAGTTAATTATGCAAAAAATAGACAAAATGTCTTCTCTAAGCTTGAAATAGGTTGTAGTTGACTTGAAAGAATTTGTTGACTTCTTTCCCACTTTTCAACACCTAATAACTTGTCAAATCTACATACAAAAGTCTTCAAACACACATGTAATAGGGGAAAAATGGTTAAGGGTTACGTTATAGGGATTTTCCTTGGTCAAATCCCCTTTTGGTAATCAAACCCTTGATGAAATAATGAAATGAAAGAGAATGATAAACGAATAGCATGAAAATTGTATCAACTTACCAAAACCTTGTTGAAGAAAATCTGAAGATATAACAATGGTTGCTCTCGAATGTTTGATTGATGCTTGATTAGATGATGCAAAGTGCTCAAATGCTAATTTGTTGGTGATTAAAAGTTTTTTTCAAACTAAAAAATAAAATTCATTAGCAAATTAAACCTATTTTTAAATGATTAAGAAAAAAACATTTGCAAATTAAACATTGTTTAGTAAGTGAAGGAGGAAGTTTTCGTAAGAAGTGAAGCATCGATGAAGATTTTTTTTTGGTGTTGGATGTACGTTCGAGAATCAACATTAATAGAGATGGCTGGAAAATTGAGGTGTATTAAAAACACACATCTCATGTAGCTGGTCAGTGGTGGGTGGTTGTTTGGAAGCCAATGAACCAAATAAATAATGGAGGCCAGTTTCACCTCGACATCGCAAAGGAAGCTGGACCCTTTCATTGGCAAAGTGTCTATGAAGCGGCTATGGGTTAATTTCTCTTCGAGGATGTGTAGGTGGCACAAGTATTTCAATTTATTTTGGGTAATGGATTTGAAAAGTTAAAGCATAGATATAGGACCAATATGGGTATTTATTTGTTGGTAATGTCTTGGGGTCTAGTCTTGGAAGAGTTGGTGGATGTAGTGAGGAAAGTCATGAAAAATCTAGTTCACAAAGATTTTTTAGAGGATATGTAAGGCATTTTGAAATAGGTGATACCAGGAGTGGGGCTTGTTAAGGTTGAAGGCATGGATGGTGGAGGACCAAAGCTTGTGGATTTAAGTCATCTCTTTATCAGGTGTCCAAAAGGACACACAAAAGCTCTGTGGCAAGAAGGTGCAGAGCGTGGGTGGCAAGCACTCAAAATCTGTGTCAAGATAATGGAGGTTGAGGAGGTCATAGGGAATCTCAAAGACATCACCAAAGTAGAGATGCATGAAAAGAAGGGTTTGCATCCAAGGAAGATGATGAAGTTGTTAATGGAGATAGAGCTATTGGAGATGGGTATTTCATCGAAGGTGTCTGAGTAGTACAAGTTTAGAAAAAAAAAGATTACTGTACTAAATCTTGTATATGATTTTATTTTTTTGGGCTTATGCTTGGATTTACATTGTAATTGTAAAACACCTTGAGGTATGAACAATGGTTGGAAGGGTAGATTTTAGGTAGGGATGATTAGGGATAATTTAATATTTTGGAAATGAAAATTGTGTTGGTTAATCAACTTTTTTGGTAGTTGATGGATGAAGATAAATCTAAAGTATATTTTTAGGGATAATTTGGTATGTTGGAAATGGAAACTATGCTAGTTAATCAACTTTTTTGGTTGTTGATGGATGAAGATAAATCTGAAGTATATGTAACTTTTTCTTTATATTTAATAAAATAAACTATTATCACTAATTAAAAAAAATGCAGTGGCGAAGTGTTAGTCCAAATCAATCTAACCATGACCATTTGATGAATTTTTAATCTAACTTTTTTAATTAAGGGCCAGGAGGTAATAATTTTCCAAACTCAACATGTATCAATCTTAATTACCCATCGATCATCTAGTCATGTCCACTTGCTAAAATCTTCCTATGATATTCACTTCATAAATACACTATCCTTGCCACCTTTCCTATCTTAATTCACCAAAGTTGACATTTTGGTGCTTTTCCTAACCTTAGTTGTAAGTATTTCTTGGTCATCTATGTAGTCGGTGGGTCAAAAGTTATGAAATTTTAAAACTTCAACAACCATTCGACATTATGGACCACTACTATTCGATGAATTTTCAATGGACGGCTCTAGTTGCATTCCAAAAGTATGTCTCTCAAGCAATATATTCTGAATTGAAACCTTCATAATTACACTAGAACCGTTAGATGCGGATACGTGGGGAGATCAAGGCTCATCATCGTGCTAATGATTAAATGAACTTGATGGGTTGGATTTTGGTGATGAGTGATAGAAGAACTTAAGTGGCAGAAATATGCATGTGCAAAATGATTTTTTTAAAAGAGGGACCACCTACGAAGAATGTAGGACCAAGGCTTAAAAAGTTAAGATTTTTTTTACACAAAGGATGTAAAGGAAAATAAATATACTTGCGAATAACACTAGAATGATTAGATATGGACATGTGGTGAGATCAAGGCTTATAATTTCTCTTTTTTCAATGCCTCGATGTATCACATTTCATTTAATTGAAATTATCAATATTTTGAACATCCAAAGCGATTGATTGGACAACTCATATCTTTAATGAAACAAGATTTTTAATGATTTCATATCATTTGAGTGGCATTGGTAGTGCTGACTGGAGTCTAGTGATTTTGACAGCTTGTCAGATTGAGGTACAATTTGCATGTACAACCAGACATCAATCAAAGTAAATATATTAATTTTTGATTGTAAATGTAAGGCTTAATATACGTGAATCAACTAAGTTGGTTTTTGGGTTTGTGTGAATTAGGTTGGTAGTAGCACTAGTAGCCCATAAATTATTAAATAGGGTTAGTAATAGTGATAGTAATAATGTGACATTGTAATTTAGTTATAATAAAATAAATGGTTATAATTTTTTAAGTTACAGTAAAGAGTTATTTTTTCAGTTCAGTGTCTAAGAACCTATTCAAATATTTTTTTTTTTCCTTTGATAAATTAAGTATTATCTGTTGACACCAAAAATTGACGAGGTAACAGTGCCTTATGGGAAACTCAGTTCAAGGGGGGCCCCTTTGCACCAAATTGAGTGACCTCTGAATTTTAAAGAAGCTGACTTCTTCTATAATAGGTTTTGGAAAGGGAAGAGAAAATGGATATAATGAAGCAAAGTCTAATCTAAGGCGATGCACCAAAATTTGTTGATGGGCATGATAAATCATAGATTTAAGGGCCTGAATGGTGTTGTCATGTTCCAAGACATCAGAGACTTAAAGCCATGGCATAAACAATTCATTTATTGACATAAAATAATATTGCATACATCCTTACTACTAAGAAGAGTCATTTAGACATGATTTAGATAAGCAAGCTTGTATTCAATATATAGAAGTCCTGTCAAATGAAGTGCTTAAGACAATAAAAAGCACAGTTTACAGTTTAATCAAAACATGAAAAATAGAAAGGTCAAACAGTATGCATAGTCTAAAAGTTTCTTGCAAATAAACATGTAAAAGAGGCCTGGTGTCTCTTGCTAAAACTAGTATCTTTTCTAAAAAATTTTGGACTTCTTTCTCTCATCAACTGAGAGAGTATATAAATCCGGAGAGAAAATTCCCACCATTTTGGAGAGCTGTAACAAAAAAGACTTCCCAACCCCCTGCAATGATGCCAGAATTAGAAGATTCCTAATACTGTTACAATGGCAACAAGTTAGAACACAACATTTGGTCATCCAGTTGCAGGCGCGCCCTTCATAATAATGGCAATGGTCCCAACCAGGCTCGAGGCGACAAGTGTCATCCACCGCTTTGGAGAACCATGATGAGTAGTACCCAATAGCATAATCTCCCTCAGCCAGCCTATCGCCTGCTTTGAAGATTAGTTGTAAGGAACGTGGCAGCCTGTCGCTGCCCAAATGAAAACTTCTTTCATTACTACTAAGAGATTGTGAAGATGCAACACGTGTCCACTGGGATGAAGTCCTTGTTATGATGGAAAGAAAGCCACATCAACTGGGTGCGAAAGACACTTGGTAGCATTTCGCAGCCCGCAGTTGTTCACCTCCTTGTTGTGTTGAAAAAGCTGCGAACGGTTGCCACCTAGCAGGAGGTGGGGCCCGTAAAAAATAAAAGAGGGTCTGCGGAAGCATGTCGCAGCCCGCAACTGCTTATTTCATCCCTTCATGAAAAACTTGCGACCAGCTGCCACGTAACAAGATGTAGGCCCCCTCGATGATTTTTTGAAGTGACGGCCTCTGCAAAAGCTTTCACAACCTGAAGAGATCCCAAGGAAAAAAGAAATAAAAACCTCTACAAGTAAGACACTTGGATGCCTAGCGCAGGCTCTCGGGACCTGAAAGGGAAGCCGCTACCTAAAGTAGCGAAGAGGAGATGCGCAGGCTGATGAACACACCATTACAAAAGAAATCTGAAGGGAGCTATTTGAATATTTATTTTAACAGCTTTTGGCAACTAACAGGGGCATTTTGGACAAGGAACGAAGAACCCAAAAAAATTTTGGTTCTGCAAACTAGACCTTTATCCATAGGGTGAATGGAGTTAGAGTTTGGAAAGAGGAGCTTGCAAGGGTGACCATTCACTTTCATATGACTTTTCCATGTTGTGCAAATTTTCTTGTGCCCCGCGAAGATCAATTGCCTCCTTGTGAGATAGTACCTCAGGTAAGTCGGTGCCTACTTGGATATGGAAAAGCAACTGCGAGAGTGGATGAATGATCACCTCAATGTCGGCTACCGTTGGGGAGCTATCAAACTCTTTGAATGCCTCCAGGTCATTCTCCTTTTGCTCAATAATCTCAGCAATCTATATAGTTGTCGTAATGGAGCCATCCTCGAGGAACGGGGATGGCAACCCTAGCTTGCCTAACTCAGAGAAACTTCCCCGAATACCATCCAGTTCCTTACCTAGAAAAGTTGTTGTTGTCTTAGTGTGCTAGAAGGTGGAGTGATAATGAATGAATTTATTTGCTATTTGAGCAGCAGCGTCCTGATCTTCGATACCCACCCCAGCCAGAATTTCATCTGAGACTGAGTATAGCTTGTTGAGCAAGTCCCTTGCCTCAGGAACCTTCTCCAGGATGAAATGTGGGAACTGCTCCATTTTATCATTGGCCTCTTGATTGAGCCTTGATGCCTTGGTGATAAATCAGAGGGTAGGCTACAGTGTTAGGAAAAAGGTTTTGACTTTCTCCCAGTGAGAAATGTATAATTGCCTAACTAGTGGAATGACATCAGGTTGGGTAGAGACAGGCAACAGAGAGACTTTAAGCGAATAATATTTGTGTCCCTTGAAATGAGGGCCTTGGCTAATTCTACCTTCTTCTTTTTCTCAGACGCCAACTACTCCACATAGTTGTTCATTTCTTTATTCCAATTATGTTCAGCTCGGGAGTGGTTCGCTGATTGTTCTTCCAGGGAGACCTTTGTCTCTCGAAGTTCCTCTTCTACCTTAGCCTTCAGGCTTTTAAATTCAGCCTCTTTCTCTTGTACTTTTTGCTCATACTACTCTTGTAGGCGCTCTAACTCTTCACCTTTTTGTGCCATCCCCTGACTATACTCAAGGCAGATGTGTTCAAGATCTTCCTTTTTTGACCATAGACTCTGTTGGGTAGCCTGGTTCTGGTTTTGCAACTCTTTTACTAAGCTTGAGTCAGCAATCTGGGTTTTCGTAATTTTTTCCAGAAGCCTGTTCCTCTCATTCTCTACTGTCAGTGCCCTTTCAGTCATTCAGGCAATATCTGCCTCTAAGGATTTATCCTTTGTTTCTAGAAAACTCACCCTCTCCTTCGCTGCCCTGTGCTGCTCATTCTTCTTCTTTAACTGGCGACCAGTTTTGAGGAAGTCGAAAGTGACCACCCGTTGTGTTTCCTCCATGATCTCAACCTTATCTTGTAGCTGGGCTACCTTCATGTCAAGTCTGACAGCATAGATCTCATAGTCTTCGGGTTGCATTTCTCCCTGGGGCTTGCTTATCGTTGGGTACATGGTCGTGAATTTTAATTCTTGTCTAGCCTCATCATATGAAGCTTGTACCTTAGCTCGGCGGGAGCATTGTCATCCTTTGCCTTATGTCGCCTCATTCTATTTGCGCGTGCCTCTTTTCCACAATCTATCTATGCTATGAATTTGGCTGGTGATGAAACTAGCCCACCTGCAAAAGGAACACCAGAAGGCAGGGCATAGAGATAGGTAACTTTCATAGGTGCATGCATTTGCTTCTTCTGGAGAGTGACCGTTTGTGGAGAAAAGTGTGGCATGTTCCACAACTTGGCTAGAGAATTATCAGTAGGGCTAGGCATTTGTAGCGGCTGAATCAGAGGTTCAGCCATAAGGCTCATTAGCCTGGGAAGGGAAGTTGCTGACTGGATGTCAGTTTGTTGCAATGGAAGGGGATCAATAAGCATAGGGAAAAAAGAATGGGGGCTGATAGGGGGAACATTTTCTGAAAGCGAGGTGAGGAAGGTCTGAGCAGCAGTAGCAGGCGTGAGCATACTCGGAGGAGAGATTATAAACGAGTGGGCCTACGAATACTGAGCAAATCCAACTGAATAAGATGGACTAGAAGCATAAGGTGGAGGGCTCAGACTTATGGCAAGAGTTGCCAACGGAGTAGGGGCGGATACAAAGGAATGAGATTCAAGAGAGGAAGGAGCGAAATGTACCTGTTGACTAGTCGGCGGTGGTTCCAGGATCGTCTGTGATTCACCCGCAAACGTCGGCATCTGGCTAGTAGTGGGCACTTCTCCTTCAACGGGTTCTTGCGAAATCCCTCTGATAACACTTTCCATGCGCTGCCTTTTTGTAGGCGGACACTCACTAACTTCGGCAGTCAGATCCTTCTGCTGAGGCGTTAGCCTGACAGGTTTAGCAGCCCAAGTGCATGTATTCGAGCCTCTTGATATATTAAAGCGTACATTTGTGGCAGGCGGCCTACCCAGAGACGTTGCCCCCTTGCGCTAAAGAGGATGATACTGCCGCTTCTTCTTCATGTTCTTCGGATCCCTCTCCCTCTTCACTCCTATCATCACTAGAGATCAGGCTGGGGTGGCCTTCATTCCACCATCTATCAAATTTCTGGTCGTACTTCAGCTACTTATAAGGAGCATCCAACTGTGTTATTTCCTAGTGATATTTCTAGAAAGCTCTTATTTTTTCATCATCCCATTCCTCGCCCTTCTTCAACTTGTTATACATGCTGCGCTCCATCAGAAGATTGTCCCTGGCCACAGCCACAAGAAAGTAGAACTTGTGCCAGGGGCCCCTAGTGTCTGGCATGGGGATTTGTGCTAATTCCACAAAATCTTCCTCTCTATCTGTCCGCAGATTAAGTCGTTTCTCCCAGTATGGTCGGGGGACATGAGTAACTTTCATATGTAGCTCTGGTAAGTTATTGAAAGGGTTGTACTCCCACTTATCATTTATCAGTACCAACCCTAAATGTGCCAGCTTATCTTCTAACAACTTGTGCAATTATTTTTTAACCAGAGTTACCGACTTGAAACTCTTCGGACAAGTGAAGAATCCCTTCTTCTTGAAACTTCTGCTACTACAGAAAGTGAAATCAATGATACACACTTACTAGAAATTTTTTTAGCATGAGCACTCTATCAATGACGTAGGTCAGGAGTAGGAAATGTTTTCCAGTAAAGCCCCACATTCGGAGGATTATAAAATCCCTGCCTAAGAACCAGTCACAAGCAGGGGTGTAGCCTTGCATAAATCCGGTCTGCTCCTGGGTGAGCCAGACAATATCACCTTCTTTGATTAAATCATTCAATACCGGGGCTATGAAATAGTCCATGAATGCATAATAGTCATATGTTGCAGAAACAAAGGTGTCCATGTAGACACCGGCTTTCTTTTATTCTGCTCATCAAAAATTAATAGCGGAACAAAACGGGCGAAGAAATCAGGATTCTGATGCAAGAACATGTGGACTAGGTATGAAACAAATTTGAATTTCTTTTCTACCTGATAATTCTCCATTTCCTGTATCATTTCTTCAACCATGAACTCAGCAAAATCATATCAAAAGAGTTCATGATGTTTGTGAAACTGTATTGCAGGGCCCAAATGAAAAGCCTCGATCTTCTTATCAGAGTCTCGACCGCAAACAAATGCTAGCATGGACATGGCATCCTAGAGATCATCGCAGAATGAACCACGCGATAATGGGATACTTGGTGCTTTAGCAGATGTGATACCTTTCTTATTAGTTTCTTCTAACAAGAAATCCGAGCCATTTTTTATTTTCCTGCATATTTTCTCCCCCTTGCTTGGGCGAAAAGGCTCGATAGTATCCTTCCTTCTACTTGGGTCTGGGATACATAACATGTGTCAGATGGCTTCTGGGCTGATATGAACTCTTAAGTTGCTACCATCGATGCAGTGGGTATTTGGATTATAGCGCTGAAAAGTTGCGTCGACCACCTCTGGGCAATAGTGCACCAGTGGGACCATGTATTGTGGGAGGCCACTATACTAGACTCTACCTGTCATGGATTGGTCCACCTTTGTTGCTGATAACCTTGCACAAGCTACTTCTCTAAGGGATTTAGGGTTCTTCGCAAGCTTTGGGTCATAGATATTGTTCCATTCTTCTTTAACCTTTTTCTGGTTACTCCATTCCTTGGGTCTATCCAACTCTTCTGTGTGGGCTCTTCTCATCTTCACGGGTATACCAGGCGTGGCATATGCTACATCCTCATATACGTATACCTCAACTAAAGAATGAATAGCTGTGAATAGTTCCTGGCTTATCTCCTCTTGCATCCGCTGGGATGAAGATTCTAACATTTTTCTTTCTCTACAGAATTTGTAAGCTTCTGGCCTATGAATTCGCTTGCTCTAGATAGACAAATAGAAAATACTTTGCACTTCCCTTGCATTTGTAAAAGCATTTGAAATATTTAAGCTTTTTCGTGCAATAATAGCAACCTTTCCCAAGGTGGTAGGCGAGAGCAAGCCTTTTGCATTTAATTCAGCATGTACTGTTAATCCTACAACTCGTGCAAGATGAACTGATTGCTATTCCAAGGTAGCTAGATTTCATCATTACATTTGGGTGATCGTGTGATATGCCTTGATCTCCTTAGAAATTGAGCTTGCAACTGGCCTTCTAACCTTGCGTTAGCATGCACTGGTAATTAATATTTTGGCCAGAATAATTACGCCAAGCAAACGATCACCGCCTAAAAAGATATGAGTATCGCCTTAGGTTCTGAGATGCGCTTGAAAGATGACACAATAGCCTACAGCCATACGTCCCTTCACCAAGAACTACCACCTTTTTAAAGCTAATTAATCAACTTCATTTAATTAAACATGCCTTGAGTCGTGCTATCATGCATGTACTGGCCCAGAAATGTGAACAAATGCAGACCCAACTTTTGAGATAGCAGCTAGCATAACATCATGTTTTTTAAAGGCAGATTGGCATGTGCCTTGTCAATTTTTCTATAAATAGGCTAGTAGATAGTGAGCAAAATATACTTAGCATTTAAGAGGTGATAGGTCAGTAGCAGAGTGCTAAGCAAGTCCTTTCATAGGTTAGGTGGTGAGAAAATTTGATATTATCTTAGGAGACTAGTGACAGTGTCAGAAAAATGGATACCCCAATTCGCCTAACCTCGTTTAAATCACAGACTGCATTTTTTAGGTGAGATTTCCACTAGGAGGCTCAAAAGGATGAAGAAGAACAAGCATTCGCTAGTTCTGGTAGCCATTAAGTGGGTCCTAGGCAAGGATTGCGTAGAATATGAAGATAAGTATAGAGTGAATATCGACATATGCTCACACTTTGTAGCATCCATGCTGGACATTTGTGTTCCCTGACCACTTATCCTGAAGCTGGTCAAAGAAATATTTCTGAAGAAATACCTAAATGGGCTAGGTGAGGTCATTGCATATGCTGCATATGGGATAGGCCTGCCAACAACCAACGACCTGCGTCTCTTTATTGAAGAAGAAGCTGTCATCATTTGGCTGCCATTTCTCAATGGATTCCACTTACAGACCTGTGATTAGCACCAGCACAGGGTTACTCAGGCCCTACACTTTTTGTTTCAGAGCTACAACGTGATACCTTTCTATTACATAGACTGGTACACTGACTTCAAGAACCTGGTGTTTCCACCACCAACAACAGTTGCATCGAATGATGCTGCCAGTGCCGCTGAGGAGTCCATGGATGAGGAAGAAGTGGACGCTGCAGTGAATGCATTGATTGCTGCTAGTCATGCCTTTGGATAGATAACTCCCTTGCCTTCCTGCTCAAAATGTAATTCTCCTGCTTTAGATAAGCCTGATAAAAGGCTATCATATATAATCCACCCTGATACTTGTATATTTTGGAAATCGGCCTCCCAACCATTTTGTAACCAAAGAACATATATATAAATATATACTTCTTGTTTTAAGGAAAATCCATGCTCTTTTTTTCTTTTGTGTTTAAAATTTTTTGGGTTTGCAAATTTTGTATGCTATTTCTCCGTGCAAGAGTGTATTTTGTGGAAAGCAACTCTGATGTTTTACCTGCCAATGATAATGAGTAGATGTGTAGAAAGACAACCAATTTTAGAAAAAGAATAGGCCAAAAATAGGAAAGGAAATAAAAGTGTTATTTACATCTGTACAAGGTAGACCTTAATGCCTAGTGGAACAACTTAAGATGAATCCCATTGACCAGGATTCCTAATGGCTCGTGTTCTATATTTTCTAGCTCAAAAGCGTTGTGTTTCCTGTAGCGAATGATTTTGTCGGGTCCCTCCCATAGGCTATCAAATTTACCGTGCTAACCTAAATTCGCAGCCTTGCTGTCATATTTTAGCACTAAGTCTCCACTTTTCAAACCTTGGTCAGAAGCCTTCTTGTCAAACCATTGTTTGACCACCTGTTGATGGCTTGTCATTGCTATTAGGGAATTTTCACTTTTTTCTTGTACTTCCAACAGTTTGGCGAGTCAAACCTCCATGGCTTCATTTTGTTCTATCTCAAGGGATTTTAGTAACTGTATTACTGGGATCTCCATGGAGATAGGTAATAGCGCCTCCTTCCTATATACCAGCTCATAAGACAAAGTCTTAATGACTTCCTTAGGAGTTATATGGTTTGCCCAGAGTACTTTCAAAGATTTT
>VDFB02098461.1:0-17233 GCA_007258455.2 Sequoia sempervirens | reverse complement strand
ACAACATGTAGGCTTTGGACTCTTCACTATAGCCCATGAAGATACACTTCTCACCCTTTTCATCTAAATTTTTCCTCTTCTCTTTTGGCACAATTACATATTCCACACACTCGAACACTCTCAAGTGCTCAATTGTCCACTTGCATTTTGTCCATGCCTCTTGTGGAATCTTGTCACAAACTGCCTTTGTAGGACTTCTATTTAACAAATATACTATTTTTGCTACAACTTCACCCCAATATTCATTTTGAAGTCTCTTGGCTTTAATCATATGTCTTTCCATCTCCACAATGGTTGTTTTTTTCCTCTCATCCACTCCATTTTGTTGTGGAGTAAAGGTTGTTGTTAGCTCCTTCTTAATGCCTTGCTCCTTGCAAAAATTCACAAACTGATTTGAGGTATACTCTCCCCCTCTATCTACCCTTAGGACCTTGATGAAATGTCCACTCTTTTTTTCATCCTGGGCCTTAAACACTTTAAACTTTTCAAATGCTCTAGATTTATGTTGTAAGAAATAAACCCATGTCTTATGGCTGTAGTCATCTATGAAGGTCATAAAATATTGGCTTTTACCAATACAAATTGTTTGCATAAGGCCACACAAATTAGTGTGCACCAACTCCAATGGTGCTCTTTTCCTTCTAAAATTTCCTAATTGAAAATGTTGCCTATGTTGCTTGCCTAAAATACAAGCTTCACATCTACCATTAGACTCTACAATGGTTGGAAAACCTTTAATCATGCCCTTCTTTAGCAAAATATTCAAAGCAACATAACCTAAGTGTCCATACCTGAGATTCCAAAGCTTGGAAGGGTCTTGAATGACTATCTTGAAGGTTGCTTATTGTTGTACTGTTGCACATTTTCCATGCCTAGAGGTTGCAGCTAGAGACTGAGCTGAGAAACACATCTCTAACCTGAATGGAAAAATTCTATTCTTTGTCATTGGCACTACTACAATTATTTTGTTACTTCCATCTTTCTCATAAATGATGCATTCACCCTTTTCCATCAACACTTTGTATCCTTTTCGAATCAATTATCCAATACTCATGAGATTGTGCTTTATACCAAGGGAAAAATATACATTGTCAACCTCCTTCTCACCTTGCTTGGTTCAAAACATAGTAGACCCCTTTCCCATAACTAGAACTATTTCATTGTTCCCCATTTTTATCTTATACTTGACATTTTTATCAATGAAAGAAAATAAACTCTCATTACCACTCATGCGGTTGCTACATCCACTGTCTAAAAACCATACCTCATCACTTCCTTGCATAGAAATGTTGCACATGCTGAAGGCCTTTGATTGATTACCCTCAGCCACATTTTCATCAATCACATTTGCACTTTTCTTGGACTAATCACGTTGCTTTTTCTAGCACTCACTTGCATAATGACTAAAATTATGTTTACAATAATAGCATTCAATGTTGCTCTTTTCAAACCTCTGACTCAAATTTTTGTTCTTCTTGGCTTGTCCAGAGCTAGACTGAGAACTGCTTGCTTCTTCTTGTTTGTGTGCTCTTCTTGAGCTATCTTCTCCAACAACTCCATGTCTAGAGCTGCCTCTACCTCTGCCTCTTGAGCTTCATCCAGAGTTGTTTCTACCTCTCCCCCTACCTCTTGCATTGGCTTGAGCTTTGAAGGCTTACTTATGGGAAGAATTTGCAGACCTATTTAGGCATTGCTCATGGGTTTGCAGGGAACCCATTAACTCATCAACAATCAATGTTGAGAGTTCCTTTGCCTCTTCAATGGAAATCACTACTATATCAAAATTTGAGGGTAAGCTTATAAGGATTTTCTCCACAACCCTCTCTTCTTCCATGGTTTATTCATTCATCCTCAACTGATTTATCAAACTAGAAACTCTTGTGTGAAATTTAGAGATAGACTCACTGTCCTTCATTTGGAGAGTCTCAAAATCTCTTCGAAGCATCTGGAGCTTCACCAATATGACTTTATCAATCCCTTTGTAACTGGTTTGGAGGATTCCCCAAGCTTCTTTTGTATAACTATCTATTGCTATTCGGGGAAAAATAGCCTTTTTCAAGGTTTCCTCAATCAAACAGAGGTATTTAGCATCATTTTTTCTTATCTCTTTGAACCGATTCTTTTGAAAATTGCTCAATGTTGTAAATGCATTTGGGTCAGTGACATCTATGAACGCATTTTCTACTAACTCCCACAAATCATTTGCAACTAAAATAGTTTTCATTTTCTTTTCCCATATATCATAGATTTTACCATCAAACATAGGTGGCTATTGTTAACTCATATTATCTCCTCCAACCATTTTTCTAAATGGGATAAAAATAATCAATAGATATGGCTATAATACCAACTGATGGGGAAAAGATCCCAATTGAAGTGGGAAAAGATGAAAAAAACAAAGCAAAGGAGGCAACAAGGAGGTAGAATAAATTTCTATTTCATTTAAATACACAAAAAAATTTCATTAAAAAATGTTTACATACAAAAATCAAAGCTATGGATTTATATTTCCTTCATACAATAAACTACCCATATTTTGGCACAATGGAGCTTTCTATTAATATCTTCTACTGCTATAGATTCTTCTTCTCCTTCCTCTTTTCTATTCTACTAAATATTCCCTTCTTGTTCTTCTACTCTAAAAATATTTTATTCTTTCTTGTTTTGCTAAATTTTTTTGGAGTGCTAAACTTGTTGAGAAGAGAAAGAAAAATGACTTCATCATTGTTAACTACTTTAATACATTGTTTCTGAAATATCCAATTTTGATATTGCACTCTTATCATTTGTTTAATGTTTTACTTTCTTAGAGCAATGTTGGGAGAAAAGAATGTTGTTTGGTTGGATAATGTGCCTATTGTAAGACAAACTAGAGATCATTTTAGGGGGTTTCCAAATTCCGAGTCCTAGAAATAGGCATTGTGGGGATATTTCAAGTCATTTCAAGATAGGATTCAAAGCAGAGAGATAATTTTAGAAAAAGTGGTAGATAAATATGTACAATAAGTATATTACATTCATGGTCAACAAAGATTACTACTATATGAAGGTAGTGGAACCCATAATAGTTTGCATTCCAAAACTTGGATATGAAGTTACAAAAGATGAAGTCATCGGACTTACAAACATTATACTAAGAAAACCAAGAGATCCTAAAATACATAGGTTTGGAGCATATGAATATAAATCCAGTGAAATGCACCTGCAACAAAAAGAAAAGGAGATAAAGGAAAATGTTGAAAAGTTGAAGGCATAGTTGGAGTAGATTGTTTACTTGCCAAAGAGCTCCGCAAAAAAATCTAAAAGAATACCTACTCCTCTGAAGGATACTCCAAGCATAAGAAAGTCAATTAGGACCTCATCCTACTCTCCCCTAGTTTTGAAGTCCTCTAGAACTATTCTTGTGGTAAATCCAAATAAGAAAGCTACAAATAGTGCCTTTGTACAACATACTCCTAAGTAGAGAAAAGTGAAGGGAAAGGGAACAAGGGATAAATATATCGATAGAAAGGATGAAGAGGATATGGAAGAATAAAAAAAATAGCTAATCTAGAAAACTCAAACCTCTGTGATGGAAGAGACAAGTGAAAAAAGAATAAAGGTTGGTGTGATTGATACAAAAAGTGAAGAAGTAGAAAATAAAAAGAAAGCCTTTATTATCAAAAAGAGAGAAAAGAGTTTAGGAGAAGAATCAGTTAAAATTGAGGGAAAATGTAAATGAAAGAAGAAGAAGAAGACCCCTCTGGTAAGGGAGCATAGTCCCATGAAGCTAGATGCTTTATTTAATGACATTACAAACTTTGGTCTCCTAGAAGAGACTGGAAAAATGTATCTGGAAGAGAGTGTTGTGAATAAGGTTACAATAGAAGAGGCTACTATAAAATACATGGTAACATTTAATAGTAGCCTTGGATAATTGAGAGTCAGCTACCTAATGACCTTAAAGGTGTTCTAAGTGCTAGAAGATAGTAAGCTTTTAATGAAGATGCAAAATTGAGAAATTTTTCCTTGGAGATGAAGATAGAGCTAAATTAGCTTAAGTGTATAATAGGGAGTTTGAGAAAAAACATAGAGTCAACACTCCGATGAGAGAAGATAAGGAAGATATTGAAAGTTTGAAGAATGAGACATTGTAGAAGGTTGTAGACCTAGTAAAAGAATTGGGAATTTCTTAGCATAATGAAGAGAAATTCTAGCATGATACAATTGTTTCAAAAGTCAATGGACCTATTAATGAGAAATCTGAGCATGTGCTCAAGCCTAAGGTTGAACAAGATAACATGGTAACTAAGAACAACCCTCTGGATATAGAGAATGTTGTTGATGAAGAGAAAAAAGAAGAGAAATAGGATAGTCCAAATAAGAATGAAGCTCAAAGTGAGAAGAAATTTCCCCCTTCAAATGTGAAGAATAATTATGAGCAAAGAGAAGTTAAACAAGATATCCCAAAGAAGGATAAAGTATAAAAGGAAAAAATTGTGCCTCCTTCGAATATTGAGAAATATATAGGAGAAAAGAATGCAGAAGAATGTTCTAGTTGCAAAGAGAAGGAAAAGAGCGAGAAGGAAGATGAAAGTTCTCAAATAGTTGGTGAATCCTTTAGAGCTTCTAGAGATTCATATAGTTCGATATCTAGCTACAATTCCAACCAGTGGTATTTACATAGTTATTATATATTCTCATGCAACAAGGATAAGTAGATATGGACAAAATGTATCCCCTAAAAAATTTATAGCTTGGTGATACCTTCCATGCCTCCACAAGGAAGGAGATACTCCTGACACACCAAAAGAGTGCAAAAATAATTGATGAAGTAGTAAAAGTGTTATAGGATCTAGTTTCCTTGGAAAATATTGATAATTCTCTCTTCGTTGTGCAACAATTGAATCTATTACTTGATTCCTTTAAGGAATATTCTACTAGCTTGGAAGAAAAGTTGGAAAAAGAAATGGCAAAGAAGTTCAATGATAAGATATTCACAAAAATATCTAATAACTGTAGTGTTTTCTCATGGTAAGTTACAAGGTAACTTAAAATATGTTCTAAATTATGTGGAAGAAGCTATTTAAGATCTATTTCAATTCTCTTTAAAATGGCCTAATTCTACAAGGAGCATAAAGGACCAAATGGACTCAATAGATGTAGCATGCAAACTGTTCACGTAAGCAAATTTAGGTTTTTACCCTTAAGTAAATAAACTATGTTTCATTCCCATTGCAAAAAAAAATTTCTATTCCAAAAGAGATTATTTGAGCTTATTTGAAATAACATAATTCCATAGTACTTATAGTGTAGAAAAGGTAACCCTTTTTCACGCTTAGTTTGGGAATGAATAATTAATGATAAAATGGACTTAATAATGCCTTATTTAGGCTATTGTAAAGTGTATCTTTACACTTACACACTAATCTAGGGATTTATTAATTAATTTGTCTTCTTTATACTTTAATTGGCCTTGTTTTTCATCCATAATCCTTATTAAATGCATTTTTCTATGGATAATCCTGACACATCATAAATGAAAAATCATAATCTAATGTTTTGGGTCATGTGTTCTAGATCTAGTGATCTAGGACTCATATGCCACCTTGGGCATATGAGTCCCACCTAGGTCTTGGGACTTGATTTCAAATTGCACATTAAAAAAGACACTCCTAGAAATTTGTGTCTTGGGTTTTAGCTATTGGGACCCATATGCCACAACTCGTCTATGAGTCCCACTTTAACCAAGACATATTTTGAATTCAATTCTTGGAGGGATTTCATTGTCCTAGATCTGATGTCGATTTGTAGTGTCATAATTTCAGGAAATTTTGCAAAAATAAGTATAAATACAAGGTTATTTCACATAGTTTCATCCTACAATTTCATAAGCAATCAAGAGAACTTTCATAGGAGTTTACAAGAGCACTCAAGAGCATTCAAGGGCAGATTTGTAGGAGATTATTGCAGCAATTCAAGATCCATCATCATGTCAAACACTTGATGCATCATGCATGTGTTTTTGAGCTAATGTTGTGATGCATTATTCAAGATCAATTCAAGTATTCAAAGGCATTATATTTCATCAAGAATCATGATCAATATTTTCATCCATTGAGGCCACTTTATACTTGTTTTCAGATCTACAAGGTTTCAAACAAGGTTCTATTATTTCATCTTATGTTTCACATTCCATTTCATTCATATTTCATTTCTCACCAAGGTTTGATTACCAAAATGGATTTTGACAAAGGAAAACCCATATCCACTAACAAAACAACAATTTTATCCCTCTCCATGTGTGATTGTAGATCTAGGTACTTTGGGTTTGAAGATCCTTTGAATTTTTTTTTGCAAGATTGAAGAAAGTTTTCAAAGTTGTCATCTTCATGGAAAGTCATCTACAAAGCAAAATTCAAGCTTTTAGACTCAAATATCTGGTAGGAGAGAAGCTATAGTAGACCACTAGAGGATACCCTAGTTTTAGCCAAACCATAATACTGGGACTAAATCACCACCTTGACCATATGAGTCCCAATACAATACTTTTTTTAGTTTTCAGAAGATCTAGATTAGGTATTGAGAAATTCTAGTTCCCCCTAGAAACCCTAGACTGGGACTAAATTGTCTAGTCTAGCATATGAGTCCCAGTGAGCTTCAAACAACAAAATTGCAAGGTTTTAGAGCTTATTTTAACCACATCTTTCTTCTAGGTACCTTCTTTTTTCTTTTTGTTTAGTTATCTAAGTTCAAGTTTCATTTTCTAGGTCATTCAGTTAGATTTGCATAATACTTTCATCTCTTTCTTTCTAAGCACTTGCTTAGTGGTGAACCCCCTTTTGTATTTAATCACACCCAAGGAAACCATCTCTAAATGATCCAATTCCCAATTCCATCCCTCAATCAAGCCAATTGGTTGAGTTATCTTGGTTTCCTTTAATGAAACTTGAGTGAAGTAGGAGGAGGAACCCTAATCCCTCTTTAGCTCCATCTCCCAAAAGGTGGAGCACTATTTTGTTGATTTCATTTTGATGAACCTGACCTTTGGACACCTTATTTTCTGATTTGGAGTGCATCATAGTCCTAGATCTAGCTTACATTAACTTTGCATTAGGTCTTGCATTAGTTAATTTTCATTTAGGGCTTCTAAATTTTGCATTAGTGAAAGTGCATATCAGTTGCATTTTTGCATTTGCATCATTGAGTTTCACTTGAAATCTATAATTGCAAATAGTAAAGTCAACATACAAGTTAGAAACCTTAGAACCAACTCATAATTTGTTGAATTAGGTGTAAAACCCTAACTAGGACTCATTTGCTCCTCTGGGTGATTTAGTCCCTATACAGGTATTTTCCTTGGATTTCTGGAAATTTTGTGTTGTGTATTTTTCACTATTTGAACCCTCTAAAAACCCTAGCTAGGACTCATATGCCCCTCTGGGTGATTTAGTCCCAAATAAGACCTAAAACTACCTTTTATAGAATTAAAAACATCATTTGTGTGCTTCTATTTGTTGTCATCAAATAATTGCTTTTGTTTGTTGATCTTCTATTTTGTTCATTTTATTAGATCTAGCTTAATTTGGTTCATGTATATGGAATTTATTAATTTAAAATTTATGGTTACAACATTTCATTTTTAGATTGTTTCATAGTGTAATCAGCAAATTACCTTTTTTAGAATCTAAAAATTACATTTACAAATTTCATTCTAGGTCATTAAGTTTGCATAAATTACTTTTCACAAATTTTAGTATCTTTCTTTTCCAAGTTTGTAAAGAAAAAGTTCATCAATAAGCATGTTAGTCATTCATTCAATATATTTCCTAGTTATGAGAGTCTCTTAATGCAAGAAAGTGAAAATTTTGGCGCTTGCCTTAAATCTATACCCCCTCCTATCTTTCCTATTTGTGGGAATTATATGATAGAAGATGATACAAGCATAGATAACCATGACGGTCATAGTTTTTATTCTCCTGATACCTCTCCTATTAGTGAGGAAGGTATCTTGGTGAAAGAAGGTGCACTCCATTGAGAATCATGAAAGTCTTGTTTGTCCTTCTCCTCATACCCCTTGGGAAGATATTATAGCACAATAGAATGAGACCATAGACACATTCTTAAGCATCACCTTACATAATTTCCATTCACCTCTTGCTTGTGATAATTTTTTAGTGAAAGAGGGTGCAGTTGTAAGAAACCAAGACAATCATATCATTTGAGAGGAGGATATGTTGGTGTTAGATGATCAAATCTTTAAGACCTATAACAACCCTATTTTTTTTTCTTCTCTTACCTCTCCTATTTTAGAAGACATTATGGGACAAAGGAATGCAATCATAGATGACCATGGTAATAATACTTGTTCTTCTCCTAATATCTCTCCTAGTTTCAAAGAAGATATTTTGGTGTTAGAAGGTCAAACCAATGAGAGTTATGAGAATCCTATTTGACTCTATCCCCCTAGGGAAAACATTATTGAAAAAGATAATTCCATCATTGATAACCAAGAAAATCCAACCATTGAAAACTCCTTTACTTGTGATGAAATCATTTTAGAAGAACCAACCTTTGAATTTCATGAACATCTAGTTTGTAGTTCTCCTAAAAAATCTGCTCCTATGGAGGATATCATGGTGCAAGAAAGTGACAACATTAACAATAGTGATGTGACCTCCTTAGATGAAGATTTAGACTCTCCTTCACTAACAAAAGTTAATGTGATCCAAACTCAACTCATCCTTTACCCACCCTCAAACCAACCACAAACTCAAAACAAACCCATTTTCATCCTCAAACCACTTAAGAATAATGTTTCACAGCAATCAAATTATAACACTGTTGCTCATACATATAAAACTAGAAACAATCCACAACCAACACAAACAAATTCAATATCCTTACCTTTGCCTCAACCCATCTTGCTTAGTGCTCCTCATTTTCCTTCACATAGTGGAAAGGAGTATGACCTTGTTGAACAACTTAAGAATACTATTGATAAGATATCCTTATGGGACCTAATTCAAAATTCACCTAATTATCATATACTATGTGATTTGTAAACTAGGACGTTAAATTAAGTCAAAAACTTAATCCAATACAGATTTATTCCCTGATCACAGCAGTAATGCGTGATTGTGTCTAAACCATTGAAATTATTACAAGAAAGAACACTTAACTTCAACTAGATTCAAGAACATAAACTGAGAAACTTAAAGGAATCAAAACACAGAAAGAAATAATGAGACAAAGAAGAATTAGAGAGATCACACTTGATAACGGAGTTCGCTCAATTTGAGCTACGTCTCCGGGTCCGCTTCTCAACGTTGGACCACTTTATTAAGATTGCCAAGCACCTGAAAATGCCTTCTTACAATTCTCCAAGCTTCCAATAATCTCCTCACAATCTCACTCACACTTTACAATTTTTGGTGTATAAAAAACACCTTGTAAATTCTCCTCCAAACACTCTCCAAAATTTTCTTACAAAGGCACAAAAATTCTCTCAAAAAACTTGAATTGAAAAATCAATCACCTACACCTCCTTTTATACATAAATTTGGCTATTGTGGCCAAAACCACCATAATTAATAAAACAACAAATTACTAACAAATACCCCTCGTTTACAACAAATAATAACAACCCTCTTAAAATCCATTTTTAATTTGTTTATGATGCCCATGCCATTTCTCCATTTACGGGCTATATTGGTTTGGTATTTGTTTTTATTCATTAGTTGTCTTTTATTTTTATGAGATTTTGTTTTAATCCCACAAAATCCGATCCCACCAAATCCTCTTGGGATCCCACAAAATCTGATGGATTTTTGTGAGATAAAATAAGCCTCCACACTTTATTTTCAAAAATAAAACATGGTACGTGAATTTTTGTGCGATTTTTGCCACATCACCTGTAATTCCCACGTCACCATCTAGTCAACTGCCATGTCACATGCTGACATCATCATTTTTGACTAAAACTTTGACTGGTTCTATTTTGCTCATACGGACTCCGTTTTCGAAATCGAAGATAGTTCTGGAATCAGCACAACGAGCACTACGACTTGGTGTAAATTTTACTTGGATTTGAGACAATCAAATTTTCACCTTTTTGGACACCTGATTCACTTGTTTGACCAAACCTTTGACCAAGCATAACTTTTGCATACAGACTCCTTTTGAGCCCGTTCAAGTTGCATCAGGATCGTGTCGGCGAACTCTATGCATCGGTGTTGTTTTTGTGAGATTATGAGACTATAAAATTTTGAGGTCTTTTGGATCCACCTGGATCATTCCTCCCCATTTAGAAGCTTTTGGACCTCCAAAAGGTCTATTTTTACATGCAATTAAAGTGAGGGCATTTTTGCCTCACTTGCCTAGTATCAACTGTCCTTCCTTCTTGAAACCTGCACATCTGACTCATCACAACAACAATCAAGACTGCACTAATATTGTTAAGTACATTAGCAATATACACATCCACATTTAGTGTTGTTGCTACCAACCAAACACTGCTGAAAAGTAGAAGGCTGAATAATAGAACTAAATTTGCAGACGAGAAAAAGAATGTACCGACATTATACTTGTCTTTCATAACTGGAACAACCTTAGAATTAGATAATTTTTTATGCAATGACACTTCTTGTGGTACAGACTTAAGTGCCAAATTATTGCTTGCATTAACTACCCTTTTCAATTGTCCCATTGTCACAAAAGATTTATCAGACTTAATTGGATGAGAATGCACAATGTATTCAATTCCTTCCTTAAATAAGTGATACTGATTATGTTCCCTATAGAAGATTGCTTTCCTATCATATAAATACGGGCTACCCAACACAATGCCACAGATATCAAGTGGAACCACATCAAATTCAACCTCATCTATAAACTTAGATGTTATTGCAAATTTCAAACTGCATTGCTTAGTTACTCGCAATCTGTTATCATTGCACACCCAACCTAACGGATAAGGTTTCTTATGCGGCTTGGTTTCCAATCTCAACTGTTTAACAACTTCCTCTGAAATTAGATTAACTTGAGACCCACTATCAATCAATGCATTAATCTTAGTGTTCTTAGAAATCACCCTTATATGAAACAATTCACATCTTTTGCTATCTTCAGGAACAACACAACTCTTAGAAGTAGAAGCACATGAAACATCAGTGGCATAATCATTATCAACAAAAGCTTTACCTTTCAAACCTACAACTGATATCTTTGTTTCGTCATTAGAATCTGATCCAAGATCTTGAATGATAGTTGCAGCCTTTTGCTTTCCTTTACAATCCTTAAACCACTTTGGCTTCAATTCTGGATGCAATTTCCAACACTTCGCATCTGTATGCCCATTCTTCTGACAATGTGAACAAGTAGGCTTTTCACCTTCCTCTTTCTTCATGGTGGCTACTTTCTTCTCCTTTCCCTTTTTATTGCCTTCAGTTGGAGGAACAAATTCCTTCTTTGAACTGAAACTTATGTTCCTTCCACCTGCTTCAATATGGGTTGCTTGTACACACACTTCATCAAAGTTAGATGGATTAAACATCAAGATTGTATGTTTCAAATGTGAATGCAAAACCACCTATATACTTTAATAAAGTTTCTTGTGTATAAAGAGGAATTCCAAGAGTGAGTGCTTTCTTCCTAAACACCTGTGTATACTCTTGCACCATTTGTTCTTTACCCTGTCTCAGATTTTGCCAATCCATAATAGCTTGTTGCATATAACCCAAAGGATAAAACTATTTCTTTAAAGCAAAAGTAAACTCATACCAAGATGAAATGATTTTACCATGTGTAGCAAGATCATCTTGAATCTTACTCTCCCACCAAACCAATGCAGTGCCTCCCATTCTAAGAGTAGCTAGCTGGATTTTGGAAGAATCATCCAAGATCTGTTGAACCCTGCAATACACTTCAATCTGCTTAAGCCAATTATCCAATTTTTCTACATCCAATTCACCATTATACATAGGCAACTCAAATTTAACATCCAGTTTTAACAAAGGTGTTTGCACAACTTGTTTCTTTTTAGAAGAGTTAGACGAAGAAGAAGATGAAGAGGATGGGGATGGAGGTTCAGGAGGGTCACCACCACCTCCTACTCCTTTACCTTTCTCCTCTTTAGAAGTAGATTCATTTTCCTCCTTTTTGTTCTTATCTTCCTTTCTCTTTTGTCGTTCTTGCCTCTCTTGGAAAAGAACTTCCACCATAGCTTTCATTTCAAGAAAAGCTTTCTGGAAAGCTTTCTCATCAAACTCTATAGAACTTTGTTCACCTGCCATCTCTGATCGTGGAATAGTCCTTCGTTTCCCAATCTCTGGGTTGAATTCTGTAAGTGCACCTTCTCCTTGCTTTAATTTCAACATGGTTAACATTCACCACTTGCAATTTTCCTGTTAAACTGCTCTGATACCAACTTGATCTGTAAACTAGGACATTAAAGTAATTCAAAAACTTAATCATATATAGATTTAAACCCTGATCGCAGCAGTAATGCATGATTGCGTCTAAACCATTGAAATTATTACAAGAAATAACACTTAACTTCAACCAAATTAAAGAACATAAACTGAGAAAATTAAAGGAATCAAAACACAGAAAGAAATAATGAGACAAAGAAGAATTAGAGAGATCACACTTGATAACGGAGTTCGCTCAATTTGAGCTATGTCTCCGGGTCCACTTCTCAACTTTGGACCGCTTTATTAAGATTGCCAAGCACCTAAAAATTCCTTCTTGCAATTCTCCAAGCTTCCAATAATCTCCTCACAATCTCACTCACACTTTACAATTTTTGGTGTATAAAAAAACTTGTAAATTCTCCTCCAAACACTCTCCAAAATTTTCTTACAAAGGCACAAAAATTCTCTCAAAAAACTTGAATTGAAAAATCAATCACCTACACCTCCTTTTATACATACCCCATATTGTGGCCAAAACCACCATAATTAATAAAACAACAAAATTACTAACAAATACCCCCTCAAGCTTACAACAAATAATAACAAACCTCTTAAAATCCATTTTTAATTTGTTTTATGATGTTCATGCCATTTCTCCATTTACTATATTGGTTTGGTATTTGTTTTATTCATTAGTTTTCGTCTTTATTTTTATGAGATTTTGTTTTAATCCCACCAAATCCTCTTGGGATCCCACAAAATCCGATGGATTTTTGTGAGATAAAATAAGCCTCCACACTTTATTTTCAAAAATAAAGCATGGTACGTGATTTTTTTTGAGATTTTTTCCACATCACCTGCAATTCCATGTCACCATCTAGTCAATTGCCATGTCACATGTTGACATCATCATTTTGACTAAAACTTTGGGGTATGTGCGTGATCATCTGCAAAAATAGGCCCTTAAGTGGCAAAAATTCAGAAAAAATCGTTGTTAGGCAACTTGACGAAATATTTAAATAAGCATTCATATTATTTCAAAAAATATGTAAGAATAGAATTTGTAGAAAATTGAATTTAGTTTCTAAAATACTAGGTTTATTTAAAAAATAAATAAAATCTATTTGGTGAAAATTTGATATTTCAAATGTAGTAGTACTTAAATTTCGTGGAAAACATAAGAAGTAGGTATCCGCCCCACTAATTTAACCATAATAAAATGATAATATTTTTGTAAGATTTTATATATAAGTAGAGGACTCATGTCTGGATGTGATGCATATTTTTGTAATTTCTTTCCAAGTAAATAATTAGTTATGAATTTTTTATTACAACTTTTAGGAAAATATAAGTAAAAACTCTCAGTCTGTCTCTAATTCACCTTTAACTTGGTTAAAACTTCATGAAATTTAATTTCTTTTTTTAATACTATAGTATGTGAAGCTTATAGAATGTGACACATGTTTCAGATTCAAAAAATATGATACCGTTTGAAAGTTATAGATGTTTTTCAATCAACCTATCGATCAGACTTTAGTCGTAATTCTAATAGAAAATGAATAATAATTATTTATTAAATTCAAATTAAATCATAATTTATATTTTTGGAAAGCTGAGAATCTCCTATAAAAACCCTTTTCGTTTCATTAATTTTGGGGTGAAAAAAGGTTACCACATACCCCATAATATTGCCACTTTCGCACAATTTCATGATCCTCAAGCATTACAAATTTCTTTGATCGTCTTCTATTCTTGCTCCATAATAACTCTGTTTTCAAACCGAAGATAGTTCTGGAATCAGCACAATGAGCACTATGACTTGGTGTAAATTTTACTTGGATTCAAGAAAATCAAATTTTCACCTTTTTGGACACCTGATTCACTTGCTTGACTAAACCTTTGACCAAGCATAACTTTTGCATACAGACTCCTTTTGAGCCTGTTCAAGTTGCATCAGGATCGTGTTGGTGAACTCTATGCATCGGTGTTGTTTTTGTGAGATTCTGAGATTGTGAAATTTTGAGGTCTTTTGGATCCACCGATCACTATGGGCTCAAACATCCTTTTGTAAATAAGTTGTGGTTCCCTCTATGCAAATGCAGTGATGTAGCACTTAATTCAAGGAATGAACATGGTTAACATGGAACACTTTCTCATCAAGATGATCTACCTCCTTGATGAGAAATAAAAAATGATGCCTTCATGATAAGGGGTATAAAAGTGTAATCATCATGGAAAAAATAGCCCTTAAGGGCAAAAAAATTTAGAAAAAACTGAAATAGGCACCTTTGACATAAAAAATTTGAATAAGCTATCTATATTATTTCAAAAATATGTAAGAATATAATCTATAGAAAATTTAATGTAGTTTCTAAACTACTAGGTTTATTTTAAAAAAAATAAATCTATGTGGTGAAAATTTGAAATTTCAATGCAAGAGTACTCTTAAATTTTAGGGAGAAAAGAAGTAGGTGTCTATCTAACCAATTCTAACTAAAATAAAATGATAATATTTTTTATAAAATTTTACATATAAGTAGAGGACTCATGTCCCGGATGTGATACATATTTTTATAATTTTTTCCAAGCAAATAATTAATTATGAATTTTTTATTACAAATTTTAAAAATATGAAAACTCGTGATGTCTAACCACCTTAACTTGGTCAAAACTTCATGAAATTCATTTTTTTTAATCCTATAGTATGTGAAGTATAGAATGACACATGTTTTGATTCAAAAATGTGATATCGCTTTTGAAAGTTATAGATATTTTCAATCAACCTATCAATCGACTTTAGTCATAATTCAAAGAAAAAATGAATTATAATTATTTATTAAATTGAAAGTAAAGCATAATTTATATTGGTGGAAAGCTGATAATCACCTTTAAAAACCCTTTTTATTTCATCAATTTTGGATTAAAAAATTGTCAGCTACATACCCTACACATACCCATCATATCGCCACCTTTTGGCCCATCATGATCTTGCACATACCCATAATAGCTATATATAATAGGACTAGGATAATCAGAACCCTTGTTGACAATAGATCAACCATTAATGTGTGTAGTGTAATCAGGCTTGGAATGGATAAATAAAAAAATCAACCTAATTCTTTATGGATTTGAGGATTTGACAATATAGGAAAGCAACCACTTGGTGTGATTAGTTTGCATATTACAGTTGGAAAGGATACATTAAAAACTCCTATTCATTTTATGCCTCATAATCTTTCATACAATATTCTTTTAGGAAGACCTTGGATTCATGAGATGCATGTTGTGCCTTCGACTCTTCATTGTATCATGAAGTATGTCTATAAAAATAATATATACCAAGTTGAAATACATCCTGAGCCTGAAATTTTCTTACAAGTTGAAAAAGGAATGACAAGTCCTCTAAACACATTAATTCCAACTTCAAACATAGAACCTATGAAAGAAGAGAAACAATAGATGGAAAAAGTGTTGAAGTTATTAGAAGATGATTGGGGTTCCTTGGATTTCACACCAACATTCATGGGAGAATACAAGATCATAAACAAAGAGTCTAAAAAGGAAAATGAAAAAGCATTAATGTCAACACAAAATTTGAAAGCATCCACCTCAACCACTTTACAAGAAATTACAACATACACAACAAACTTTGATGAAACTAATTATGAACAACCACCGACTCCAAAAGACATGAAAAATATTTATGGAAAAGGTTATGAACTTATGAAATAACTTGGATATAGTGGAAAAGGATGTGGTGCTAGCGAAAAAGGTATATGTGTCCCTCTATAGCCTAACACACAGGAAAAGACTAGTGGTCTTCATTATTGTCCATCGAAAGAAACAAATAAGCCTTCACTTAATACCAACACTCACAAAATATTCTTCTAATCCAACTTTAATAGTAGTGCATATTGAACTGATAAACACTATTGGTATTGATTATTATCCTCTGAAAGAATCAAAGAAATCTTCACAAGTAATATCAATGTCATCACACAAGACACTAACAATTGGAGTTCATTAAATTTCACACCCTCCTTTCAAGGAGAAATCAAAATCTCATAATTTAAAGAGTCTTGTGTAGGTATGGCACCTTGTACTAAGAAAGAGATATCTTTGTCACAACATAAAGGAACACCTTCTACTATTGATCAAGAGAGTATCTTGTTGAGACTCCTCCAAGATAGTTTGATATCCCTCCCTCCAAGAACACGAAAGAAATTCTACTAGAAGGTTTCATTTTGTGCATATCAGAGAGTTCATGGTCATTCTAGTAATGAATGTAAGGTTTTGAGTAATCAAATTCAACATCTTAAGGATTGTGGTGCTCTTCCTTGTGTTGATACACCTAGTTCCTCTAATTGATATCAAGATTTTTATGTTTCTCATTAATCACCTTAGCTCATCCTTTTCCTGCACTAAGTGGGGGCAAGGGATTAAGTAGCCTTGTCCTCGTATGTCAATTGCCATTGTCTCTTTTGGCTAGTTGACTGCCTTCCATGTATATATAAGATAAAAATTGGGATGTGGATGACATTCCTTAAGTTAGTTTGCATGTGACATATTGAGTTATCTTTAGTTGTTGCATTTTGGGGGAAATCCCTTATCCATGATGTAGTTTCATTTGGGAACATATGAATTGGCATCTAGGGATTTCCGAATAACCTTATGTTTTCTTCTACTTTAAAGAAATTGCTCACAACAATAGTGTTAGCAACTGCTTTAAAGTGGGGGTATACCTTGACACTTATGTTTCATTACATGTGATTTCCTTTCTTCCTGTGATGTGTCATTTTCTTGGTGGTGTCATTGTGTTTGATTTCCTCCGAGAGCATGAT
>VDFB02098460.1:28180-92275 GCA_007258455.2 Sequoia sempervirens | reverse complement strand
TTCACAATGAACACTGATCATACACAGTAGTGACTGAAAATACTTGGAGCAAACTAAGATGTGAATTCTGAGTGAGAAATAGATTTGGTAATATTGACAGCAGACAGTACACTGAATGGTTTACAAATCTTCCATTTCAATCCTAAACGCACTTCTTGCATTGAAGGATATAACCATACATTCCCAGAATTTCATCTGCAGTTTGCATGATAACTTCACTAAGCTTATACAATGCCACCCCAAGTTTCAGACTATACTGAGATTGAAAGAAACTCCTAACACGAACAATCACAGCAATAAGGGGGTTTATATTAAACCAAAGACTTGAAAGATGATGCAAATGAGGAGCAGAAATAATACATTTACTTTAGCAGCAGTTTCAAATGCCATTTTCTGAGTTTTCAATCAATGGTTTGATATGCCCAGCAGACCCAGATTTCAAAGACAATCTATGACAATATATTAAACTGTAGAAATTCTTTTACAGTCTCAAACTACACAGAAAGAAGCAAGAAGCGCCCATGATCCGTATAGCGGAAGGGATCTATGACAAATGTTGCGAGTGATTATGAACAAAGGCGTAAAGACATCAACAATGAAGTAGCAGGAACATTAATCAGAGAGAATTCAAAACATAGAATCAAGAGAGAGTAAAGAAGACACCGATTTGATTACGGAGTTCACCACAATGTGACTACGTCTCCGGGTCGAGTTCAATCGAGTGACCAATCTATTGAAATGTTCTGAAACGCAGTACAATCTCTTCACTGGAGCCTCTTGCAAAACTGCTTCACAATATCTTGTAGCCTTTCCACAAAGTCATACAAAAAGTCTCTCACTCACACCCCTCTCAAAAGCTCTCAAGGCTAGGGATGACTAACAAAGAGGAAGAAAACTAACTTTGCCTGATAGGATCTACTACAAGACTCAGAACATCAATACATCACAACTCAAATATTCTCCTAATTCCCTCTAAGAAATTCTCTCACAAAAAGCCTCTCAAAGACCAAGAGAAAGGGATACAATGGAGAATGATCAACTGATGGATCAACTTAGGAAGTGATGATCAACTAATGGATGATTGATGAAAAACACTCAAAGACTCCTCCCTTTTATACTTGAAGTTGGGCCTATTTGGTTGAAACCACCTGACTTGGCATTTTTCCCCTAATGGAAAATTAAAAACCAATTCCCTTATTTTTACAAAATTGATTAACAAATCCCCCCTTAATAAAATATTTGTTTTAACAAGCCCTTGTTTATAGCATTTCGGGCTTGAGCTGTTTAGGGTGGTTTTCGTTTATATTCAAATTTAGCACAAAACTAATAACCACATTGGTTATTTAGTTTATGTTTCGGGCCTTATTAAGGGTTATTAAGAACCCAGCTCACATATATATTAAGCCACATTGCGTGGCGCGCTGGCAGACCTCCCTTTTGGTCGGCGGGTGGTTGGGAGTTCCAACCCCGCCGACGGCTATTTTTAAAACCCGTTGAAAACTCAATACAAAACAAAAACAATGGACAGCCGTTATAATCAGACTGCGGACTGTTTGCCGCAATGGCCGAGGCGTTTGCTCTCTACCGGCGAGGTCGGGGTTCAAATCCCTTGACCCCAAAACTTTTAACTGAAGCCATTCGCCAAAGCCCAAGACGATGGAAAAACGGAGCCACGTGTCGTGTAATCTGGAAGCCAGCTGTCACCATTTGATTCGTCGAAGACTCCGAGTCAGCATCCTTGTCACGTCCAATCAACATACCAGCTCACTGCCACGTGTCAACCAGGGATTCGTCAGGCCATCCACGTCAACTGCCACGTCACCAAATGACTCAGCTGCCCAGTCAGCATCCATGTCAGCTGCCACGTCATCAGAAGGACACGTGTCATCGCCCAATTTGCCGACTTTGATGACGTCATTAGCCATGTCACCATGCCACGTGTTATGTACGGACTGCCACGTGTCAAGACCCCATTGGTCCACATCAGCGTCCGTACGATGGCTCGACTGTCGATGCAGCAGGATGACGTCATGCTGACGTCAGCAACCTGTTGGGTGAAAATTATGTAATCAACTCTCGACAGATTACACAACTTGGACTTCAGCCACAGCTATGTGAGATATGAATCTCTCCTCTCGGAAAGGGGAGGCACCCTTCTTACTGCTAAGAGAAACAATAGTAAATCACAAAAGTAATTACACAATGTACACGAAATTCACGGAGTGGGGGGGGTGTGTTACATTCATCCTTCACTCTTTTTTCAGAGAAGATGTTTACAATATTTCACGTGTTGGAAGTTCCGAATTCTTGATAACTTAAAACTAGCAACCAACAGTAATGCCAATATCTCTATCTCGTCAAAGCGAAGCGTAGAGATACCAGAAGTAATTAACAACAAACAAAAATAAAGTAAAAAGGGAAAGCTCACGAAGGCACAAAGTCGTTCCGTAGCTTTATCAATGTTGGATCTGCATAAACGTACCGTTTGCTACGTTAGAAGCACAAAGTCTTCTTAGACGCAACAATTCTTCAAACAGCATGAACGATTACAAGCACAAAGTCTGGTAGATCATCCAACAAAAGTATTAATGGCACAAACGATTACAAGCACAAAGTCTTGTAGATCCTTCGACAAAGTATCCAAGAGAATGAATAATTATAAGCGCAAAGTCTTATAGATTATCCAACAAGAACATGCAAAAGTATAAATGATTATAAGCGCAAAGTCTTATAGATCACTCAACCAATGATAAACAAAATAACAATGCAATCTAAATAATAGATGTAAAACAAAGTTTACATCAACCACTTAGAGTCTTTCAGATTCCTCGAACTAATCACTACCAAATCAAATCAACTTACAAAAGTATTGAATCCAACGCAAAGTCTGGCTTGCAATCCTTTTCTTTATTGATTGAATCTCATTCACAAAATATGAACGCAAAGTTTCACAAGTTTGCTTACAAAAGGGCAGCACTTCGTTGCAATAGACTAAAAGATAAATTACAATGAAAATCCCTCACATTATATAGAAAGAGGGATGAGCAAAAGAAGGAAAGAGATTGAGAAAATCAGGGAAAGTTAGGTGAGCGATTTTAGGAGATCTCACCTAACTTTGACAAAAGTCAAAGTGTAATTTATTTTTAAGAAAATATTACATCTTTGGACTTGAATTGTAATTACAATTCTAAAATGACTTGTTGAAAATGTCGAGAAATATTACAAGATGCATAAAGGGATGCGGAAATGTCTAACAACTGGCGGATAGCAGGCTTCTTCATGTTTCTTTGTAGTAGCGGAGTCTTCATACTTCTTCCTGGTCTCCTCATGAACTTTTATTTGGAAGAACCAAGATCAAAGGACATCACCTTCGGGATCACTTGACAAGATCTGGAGAGAAACTGCAAGGATGGTGAATCAACAGGCGTTAGCAGAAAAAGCAGCATTGGGAAGCGCGAAGCGAGCAACAATGATGGGAAAGCGTGGAGCAGATGACAAGGCACGCAAAACGATACACAAAATGGAGGGAAAGAAGTTCAGGAGTAAATCAAGCAAGTTTGAAGTTCAACTGGAAAAGATTATAGAAAATTGGAAAAAGTGTAAGGGCGCCAAAATTCAGCGCCCTTACATTCTGGAAATTTCACTTTTGATGCAAGGGCGCTAAATTTTAGCGCCCTTACATTTCTCAGAGTTAGAAAATATTCTGACATATTTATCATGTCATGGCGCTAAATTTTGGCGCTTCAGCATCTTGGGTATATTTTGGATAAAACAGATGTAGGAATGTATGGAAATAGCGCTTGGGGTAAGATAAAAACGTCTCATGAAAATCTCCAGATATGTACAAAAACGAAAGAAGAAAAGAGATAAAACAAAGATAACAGGCACCACAAATAAACTTATGAAAGAGTGTTGGAAGGGATCAAAATTCATAAAGCGATGAACAATTTGAAGAAAACCGCTTAACAAGAAGAAAAAGAGAACAAAGATATAAACAAAATGAAATAGAAATAAAACAAATTGAAAGAAATCAAAAACAACAAAGTCCGAACAATAAATTAAAACCTGAAAAAGAATTAGCCACCGATTAATAACGAAAATCATAAAAAGAAAGCGATGCGAGAACCAAAGTTCAGATGTCTGGAAAAGTGTAATGAAGCTAAAATTTAGAGCTATTACATTTTGGAAAAAGTTCACTTTCATCTTGAGGCTAAATTTTAAGCGCCCTTACCTTCGAACTGTAAATTTTGGCTTTGAGCGAGGCGCGCACCGGTCTGTGCATTTTCTGGTCGCTAAATGCGAGCAGTGAGACTTGAAGAGCTTCGTTCGAAGGTCTTCAGCGAGAGAACATGGGGGAATCTTTCGAATTGACTAACCGAGACTTTGGAGCGCCATTTCAAGGTGGCTCAAAAATCCGCCGTTATGCGTGCTTGAACTTCGCGAATCTGGAAGCGAACAAGTTTACGTGGGGGTTATCCAGATGGAATGGCTGCTAGGTCAGGTGATAACACAACCCGAACCGCGGCGCGCGATTATTTGAAGCTTTGTGCTGCGCGCCACGACATCCGATTTGCCTGAAGCGAACACCCGTTGGAATGCGGTGACGTCGAGCTCTTAGCGATGGCCTTAACTTTGACGAACTGGTGACGATTAATTTCCATCTTTTTTTTCGTCCCTGAAAGCTGAGTTGACCAGCCTTTGACTGAACTTTGACCGGCAATATCTCGGACATATGGACTCGAAATTTGACGAAACGAACTTCGTTGTGATCGTGTCGACGAGCCCTCCGAACTGACACCACTTTCGGCCGATTATGAGTCCATCAAAATTTTGCCTCCTGATGGCCCCCTAGTCCAAGGGTTGACCCAACTTTGACTGCGCGTAACTTGAGCAAACAGACTCCTTTTTCGCTCGTTCAAGTTGCGCCGGATTCAAAATTCTGTGCTCTACGCGATGGCACTGCTTCCGAGAGAAACTGGAACACTTCAATTTTAGGTCTTGAAGATCCACCTGGATTAGCCCAGACCTGTATTGAGTGAATGGCAACACATAGAAAAGTGAAGAAATCGTCAAAAATGCTCAAAACTGTTTGCAGCGACTGATATCTTCATAATGGTACTCAACACTCTTGATATATGGTGTGCCCAGCATGGTTATCTCCTCACGTCACCTCCCAAGGACTCCATCAGCAACCACAACTCAAATTCGAAGCCAAAGGTAAAGCGCCTTCCTCACACACAACACGTCCTCACTCAGAAAAATACGTTTTTCCATTTTTCTGCCCATCTTCTGCTAAAAACGACCCAGATATGATGTTTAATGTCTGCAACAAGAGCACCTAGGGTTTCTTCATGAAGAAATGCCTCCAAGAGTAAAAACGAGCTCCAAAACTCACATCCAAAATGAAGCAAAACCTCAGAAATCAAAACCCATGAAAAATCTGTTTATAGCTTGTTCTTCTTACCAAGACTTTCGATTTCATAGCTAGGAGTGATCTCTCACACTCGAAACCATGGCTCATAGGGTTTCTCACATCCCAACCAAAAAGTTCGACCAGTTTCCTTCCAATGAAAATATGCATTCAAAATTGTCGAATGTTTCTTCATTTCCCTCTTTTGTATTTTCCGTTCAAAAATTAAAGTGACTTTTATATAGTTCCCATTTAAAAGATTTCCTTTAGTCATTTTTAAAACATTTCATAAAGTCACTTTACAAAATTGATTGAATTAATTATTTAACACCACCATAGAGATTAAATTGAAACTTAGGTGATAATTAAATAATTAAATAAATGATTCCCTGTTTTCAACACTTGCCTTTGGGAATTAAAAAGGTGAAGCGGGACCCTCAGTGCCTAGCTCGAAGGGGACATTACACCACCCAAAAAAAAAATGTCGTACCGGCGTACTGTACCCGTACCCATATCCACGTACTCGTACCCGATTCGGCAACTTAGTTTCCAACTCAGCCCTATGTTAGAGACTAACGAAATCAAGTATGCTACATTGCATTTAGATGGAGAGGCCCATGAATGGTGGTACCACGGGTTAGTCACACTAGGGCATGCCAGTATTTCTTCATACCTGGATTTCACATAGAGGCTTATTGATCGATTCAATAAGAAGGATCCAGAGCTACATTCAAGGAGCTAGCACAAGTCGAGCAGATTGGGACAATGGAGGCTTATATTTCAGAGTTTCAAAGGCTCTCAATCATGGTGATTGATGTTTCGAAGCGCAGATTAGTTGTCCTTTTCATTGAAGGATTGTCTGAGCCACTTCGCAGTTCGATTAACGCTTTCAAACCAAAGTCTCTACAAGATGCTATCCAGTTGGTGCTTGATCTTGAGATTGCTCAGCCTACACCTCAGCCCCAAAAGAAGAATTCCAAGGATAATGAATTAGAAGCCAAATCAAAGGGGAAAACTTTCAATCAGCCTAAGCCTATGGTACTTGATATGGATTTTGAAACAAGAAATGAATTGCATAGGAAAAAATTATGCTACACATGCAAGGAATCGTGGGAACCCAATCATAGGTGCCTTGGGAAAGGCAAAGCGCATTACATGGAGATCATCTCCGATATTGAAACCAATTCAAAGAGTGAATATGAGGAGCAACCCCTTGTGCACGACAATGTTAATACGACAGGTGTGATGCATGGTACTATTGCCTCATTATCCATTAGAGTGAAAGGAGTCCTAAGTGGACAGGGGGTTTACCTGTTTGGTTGATAGCAAAGCAACTCATAATTTCATTGACAGGAGTCTAATGGTAAAGATAGGTTTGCAGGTTGAGGACTTCCTAGGATTCAATGTCATGATGACTAACGGTTTCAAAATGAGTTGCACTAGAATGGTTCCACAGTTGAGCATGCAGTTGAGTGACTATGTAGTCACTGATGACTTCTATGTGATTGAGATTGGTGAGGCCGATGTTGTCCTGGGGATTCAGTGGCTGCATTCACTTCACAAATATAGCCAAGACTTTCAGACGATGGAGTTGGAGTTTAAGTCAGTAAGGAAGAAGATGGTATTAAGAGTAATAGTTGGTGATGTGCCGCAGGTAGTAACAGCCAAGTGTGGGATAGCATTGGAAGTACAAAATGATTCCTACCTTGAGACAATTGTTCTCCCAGTTTTAATCCAGTAGGAGGGAGAATTTTCAGATTTGGTTCAAGGCTTATCATCTCACACAAGGTTGTACGATGGCTATCCAAGAACATTGAGCACAAAAATTCCAGATTCGGCATGGTTGCTTGAAGCTAACTGTCTGGATTTGTGTGAGCAAAATTGTTACTTTAGCATCTGGAGTTTGAATGACAATGCTTTCCAAGCTTTGGATCCAAGGATTCACATGATGGTTAGATTGCTCCATAGGGTACTGTAGGAAGAAAGAACTGCAGATTTTGGTTGTATTGGAATGGTACAACAAAAGCATGGCGGAGCATTCTACAAGTTTATTTGGGGTCCTAATATTGGGCCATGGTATACAAGGACGAATTGCTTGGGGACAAGCAATCTCCGAAAGGGAGGATTGTAATGTCCCCAATTTCTGACTACCTATTTAATTTAATTGATTAAATATTATTTTGTCCTAAATTAATAATTGGGGCATTAATATTTAATTAATTATTTATTTACTAAAGTGACAATTAAAAAATAATAAATAAAGTCACTTTATTAAATGGAATCTTTTAGAAGTTGGGTCAAATCTTTAAATAGAGAGGAAAGTAAGTCATTTGGAATCATTTTTGAAAATATTATTTTATTGGGAGAAATTTCAAAGAGTAGAACTCTTCACGAGCTTGAGGACAAAAACCCTTGGGTTTGAAGGATTGGACAAAAACCCAAATCCTTCTGCAGGCGGATTCACATCAAGATTCACATTTGGGCATCATCGATTGTAAAGAAATTTGCGAAGTCTCGTGTCCAAGTAGTGCAATAGGTATGCAATTTGTGTATGCAATAGGTATGCAAATTCTGAATTTAAATACTTTGTTATGATACTTCATAAATATTTCAAAATTATCTTGGTGTAAGATTTATATTCATATGTTGAGTTGCTTTAATCCTGAATATGAATTCAATGTGAATTCAATATTAGTACTGCTTTAAACAATAACATTTTATTTGGAAACTTAAGAAATAAGTTCAGAACAACAGAAGAAACTGTTTGTCAAAATGAATATGAATTCAATGTGAATTCAATATTAGTACTGCTTTAAAAAATAACATTTTATTTGGAAACTTAAGAAATAAGTTTAGAACAACAGGTGAAACTGTTTGTCAAAATGCCTAAGCGGCTAGCTTGGTAAAAATAAAAAAATTGGCATACAAAATTAGGGTGGTACATTATGCAGCATATACAAATGAGCTTCCAATTCGCCTTTTATAATTTCCATGTAGAACCTTCCCGAAGGTACTTTTAATTCCCACCTTAAAATAAATCAATATAGCACTTTTATAAAGTGACTTTATAATATTTATCATTTTTTAAATCATTTGTCACCTTTCCAAATTAATTAAAATAAAGTCATCTAGCATAATATAGTTAAAAGTCACTTTTAAATAATAATTCATAATTATTTTCCATCCACAAATGTGACTTTATATTGTTTTATATTTGGTCCCCAGCTAAAAATGTTTTAATGAAATATTCATCTTAATCATTAAGTAAATGCAAGTTGCCTAAAAATATCAATTTAAGACAACTTTATTTAATTAATTAAATTATCTCCTTTCCATTCACCAAGGCCAAAAAAGGGGACATTACATTTAAGTAATCAAGTCTTTATAACAATAATGGTTACTATTATTCTATTAAATTTGTTATGTCAATGCTACATTGAGTTTTGAGGTTGCCTCGGTAAAAAATATTTATATGTGAAATATCAGAATTGTTGCACATATCTTACCTATACTTGTCATTGTTTGTCATTGATGCTTACATTTGTATGTTGATGGTGTACTATGATGATGTGCTAATAGTGTTGTTGCTGATGTTCATGGTTGGATATCATGCCTTGTTTGATGTTAATTAAAGTAGCATTGAGAATGTTGTTAGCAAGGATGATGTCATGATGATATATTAATATGAGGATTAGAAGTAATGCTGAAGTTGGAGATATGTTGTTGATGGTCTTTAGTATGTTGTATGCTCTCTCATGTTGTTCTTGAGGAAGTATGTGTTGCTACAAGGAAGTTTTGGTTTCTAGATGTTGGTGAAGGTTCTGCTGCAGGAAGTTTCTTTGAATGCTCCACACTCCTCTGCCTTTGATTCAATGCTTATGTTCTATGGATGTTGCCCTCTTATCTTTTCAAGTCACCAGTGTTGCCAAGGAGGTCTCTGGTAATTGCAATGGGTTAGCAATTTGGTTGCTTGTCAGGACTGGTCCAGAAATTGCTCCGCATTTCTCCACATTGTTGTTTCTACTCTTGTGGCTTGGTGGGCGTGCTTTTAGTGTTTTTGTAATGTCTCAGTTCAGTTTTCATGTGACAAAATTTACCGCAAGTTGGTTTGTAAATGTTCTATCTCATGATTATGTCTTTTGGGCTTTCGGGATGAAGTGTTTTGTTTCTGTTTGGTTTGCACTAGTTGTTTTTGGCATGACAGTGAGAAAGAAGTACATGGAAGTGTTGTTGGATGTTCATGGAACATATCTTTGTGGTCCGCACATCAATGGTTGATCTCTTGGGTGCTGCATATCACTTGAGATGTTTCTTTGGGTGATTTGTGGATGTTTGGCCAACAAGGCTTGTTCTCTTGCTTGCGCTATGTGCTTGGGGGTCTACGCCAACATTAAGGTTGTGTTAAGATGAGTTTGGATTCTGCCCTATCTTATTGAGAACTACATTGAGTAAATTCAGTTGGAAGATGTGTTCTTGGGCCGACTAGTAATGTGCTACACATTTCTTTGTCGCTGACTTGGGATGATATGCATCTACGTGTTTGATGTTTGGGATCACATTGGAATATGTAATAAGTTGTTTTTAGGTCTTTTAGGTCCTCTCTACTCCTAGATAGGACTGCTTTCACTGCATTCGTGTTTTTGTGGCAAACTTGTTGAGGTCATTGCCTATCCCCTATTTTGGCCGACCTAATTTGATGTTTTCCTTAGTTGCAGAGGATATAAATGGAAGAACAAATCAGTTGCAAGTTGTGTGAGTGTGGAATAATGTAGTAAAAAATGTGAGTTGGGAAAAATATAAGTCAAATGTGCTTCAGCACCTCAGTTAGCAAAGTGTATTGTTGACATATGTTGTATATCCAAATCTTCATGTATCCTGCTCGAAGATAGTGAGTCTTCCTAGTAGGTCCTTGTATTATGCCTTGAGGTTGTGCGCCTCAGTCTGCAAGTCCTTGTATCTTGCCCTAAGGTTGTGCACCTTAGTTTGCAAGTCCCTCAAGGAGCAATGAGCTTCCTTAGGCAGTGAGCCTTAAAACAAATTGTAATCTTATTCATATATTGTGAGATTTCTCACCATGGTTTTTCCTTTCTTGGGTTTTCAACGTATATCTGGTGTTATCTTGTGCATGTGTGTTCATTGCTTTATCTTTCATTGCTGCTGATTTCAATAAGTGTTGCTGATCTGTTTAAGGGCTGCTGATCTTGTTAGAAGACTGAATTTGCATTGTGCTGAAGAGTTAAGTCTTGAAGATACTGATTCGCCGCCTCCTTCTCAATATCAAGGTGTGTTCAACAAAAACAAAAGTAATTCGGCTAATACTCTGGATATACAACTAGGATGTCAAATAGCCACCAAATTGTTTTTAATTTTTTTTGTTTTCAAAGCATATATTTATTCATTATATCAATGCCATGACTATGGATACTTAGTTACTCAAATATCTTAAATACATCAATGAAAGATGCTAAGAGGTATCAATCTCAAGGGACCTATCATACCATGGTGACAAATCAAAGATAGGTGGCTCAAGATTCATATCTCAGCATTTTTCAGATAGATGTATTTAAGATATCTGAGCTTGTTATTTTGTTAATTTAAGCTTGCAGTTGTAATTGATTATTAAATTGGCTAATATGCACTAAAAATAAAAAGGGGAATCCATGCAATTTTAGCATTTTCATTAACAATCCTCTATGCAAGTGTAAGAGAAGTTTTCATGGCAAAAATACAGGGATTGTACAGGGAAATGGAATTCTGAATGACTATTACTGCACTGCCTTAGATAAAGAATTTATTTTTGTATCCATACTAGAGAAGCCAATGTTAGATGGCAGACAATATAACTATTGCAGAAGATATTTCTTCTTCCTTATCAATCGACATTTCAGGTCAGAAATGCATACTTGTTAGCCATGAAAGTGCCAATAACTATTCCTAATCTATCAAAGGCTAAACCACCTCACCTTCTAGGGAAGCCACGGAACGTAAGACCAAAGTGTAGTATGGAGGCATTTTAAAGTGATACTTGAGTGCTATCGCCCAGATTTTCCCAAGAACCTGCAAATATAAGCATTACAGTTGACAACATTCAACTAGGAGTAAGTATACTACAGATCACAATATTGAATTTTGATGCTTTCAAGTATTTAGGCAGCACAAGCCCAAGAACGATGAAGAAATCAAATTAAAGTCTTATAGAAAGGAGGAAGATGTTAGCATTTGTACAATCTAACTCTTGGAATAATAAGAGATTTCAAGGCCTCAGAATATTATTAATGGTAAGCATAGTGAACTTTGTTCTCAGTCAATCAACTAAGCAAACTAACCATTATCTGCATATATTTCCATTTGACATACATAAATGATAAAACTAATCTTACTAAGTTCTAGCTGCATTAGTACTTAAATAATTAGACTACAAACATTATCCACTTCCTTGCCATCTCGTATATAAAATTATGTACTCTAGTAGTGGGAAAAAAAGCTAAAAACGAATTAAGAAGTTCTATGATATATATTAATCTTGATTTCATTTTGTAGTATTGTCTTGTGCATCATATTTGAATTAGAAGGATGGTTGACCTATTTTTAGTATGCATTGTAATTGAAGGAAGAACAATGTTTATTGTTGGTAGGATTTAAGAATTCACAAATAAAGTGTCAAGTACAATTAAAGTGAGGATTTCTATAAGCCACTTGATAAAAGGGCCAAGATTAAAACTTAAGATCCAATAACAGTATATTAACTCATGAATTGAGGGGGTCGAAGATGCAAGATGGACAATATAAATATTTAGCCCATCACCAATTCAAGGACTAATGGTATTGTATCGTATCATTTCTGTGAGCTTCGAAGTGTTTTGGAGTATGGCTGAAAGAGAACTTTGGAGTATTATGGAGAGTTCTTAAGACCATATTGTAACAATGTATTACATCATTGTTAACTAAACAATTTTTTTGAAGTTGGGCTTTCCTCCTATAAATTCATTATCTCCCTTCATAGTTTGTCGTGTTAGCATTTCCACATATTTCTTTTAGTGTTTTTTTTTTTTTGTGCTTGGTAAATTCCTCTTACGAGGAGTCCTTTCACTCCTAGATGCCACAATCTAAGGGTATCTCTTCCATTAAATTCCCTTAGGACTTACACTTGGCCTTCTCCATTGGGTTATATGATCCACAAAATTGGATGTGATATTATACTCAATTTAAACACTCAACATCTGTACATATCAGTATGTGATATATTTCTTAGGGATTTGAACATGGAACTTTGCTATAAACACCTCAATGATTTACCACTTGAGCTCATCTCAATTAAATATTTTACTTTTTTCTTACTAATATTTTATTAATTCTATATAAGCATGTGACTGGTGTAAAATCCTTACCTTTCTAAGATGGTATTTGAGTTCATGGTTGTCTGATAACTAAATGGTCCCATGTGTTTGGAGGGATTTCTTGACCTTTTAACAAGAATCTTGTAGATTATGTAAGGACAAGGATTGGTTGCTAGCCCCTCTAAGAAGTTGCTAAATAGTAAAACAGCCCTATAACTTTTGTAAATAAGGGATTGCAAATTATGTGTGGGAACTCATTCTACTATTATTTTGTTCTAAAATGAAGGTTTACTTGTTTGAAGGGTGTGAAAATGTTTTTCAAAGAACCACCATCCACCCTTATGTGAAGGTTCCCTTCTATTAAAAGGGGTGACCATAAAGCCTCATTTCAAAAAGTAGAATAATATGCTTTGTCGTTAGCCCTACTAATGTTATATATTTTTTTAAAAAGAGGGCTAAACAGAAATTCTATTTAGACATAACATACACTTATAAAAGGCCTTTAATAATTTTTGGATAATAACTTTTTATATGTATGTGCAACTCTATTTACTTTAAATTGGTCATAAACTCTCTTAAAGAAGGCATAACATTATGATTACTCAATTTTGACCCGAGGCGGGCTATTTTCTTAGTTGAAATATGATTAAAGATTATTTGTTTCACTATGTGCATATTGATAGGTAATATTTCAGATTAACAATCTATCTATTATTTTCATACATAATTCTTTAAAAATTACTAAAGTTATGTTTTTGCTTGGATTAAGCTTATCATAATTAGGTTAAGTGAATTTCCCTTTCTAGTTTTACAAAGCACATCACTTATTTTGTAACCTCTATTGCATATGATCAAACTTCAATCAATATAGTGGTACGGATTAGTACAACATTTGTATGTATGCTTGTGTATCTTGATATGAGCTTTGAAGTTGTTCTTTATGTATTGTTAAGGGTCAAATTTTTAATTATAATGAAATATTTTTCTAGAGGGAGCATGGAGCAAAACCCTACTCCCAACTTTGTTTCTCCCCATAATCAACTATCTAAAGAATCTCAAACTTCACTATGCTCAAAGGATCTAAATTTGCAAGACAATGAAGGCCAATTTTACAATCAAATTGAAGCCCACACACTAGACAAGGAGGGAATGTTGTGCACATGAGAATAACTGTGAACTTGCTGGTTGGTGTCTAAATAATCTCGTCCATAAAATGACCTCACTTGTCACTATTGAATTACCACAAAATGCCAAACCTTATGATCATTTGCTCATATAAAATTTGGTAGTACCTTTAAGAATTTCCTCATGTAGCTCTAAGTCTTGCTCATTTTGTCAAGTACTTTGCACCGCTACATAACTGCATCCTTGAAGAAGGCTTGATTTCTTGCAAGATAGCAACTTTTGCACAAAACGTTTTATATGGTGGACCTTAAGAATGAAAAAGAAATGGTCTATTGAAAACTTATGATAAATGTGATAAAAAAGGGTATTAAGATCCCTTTCCTTTTATATTAACTTCCAAAAAAAAAAGAGCATATTTTGTTCATTACATATACCCCAAAGGTGTTAAGACTCCATACAAATATAAACAAACCACTTTCATCACCCTCTAACTATAGCAACCCTAACAACCTAGCCATTTTATGTTTTAATTGTAAATGTCCAGCAAAACAAAACAAGGAAAAACTAGAAACTTTGAACAACCCTATTATGTAATCATTCATAAAGTATAACCACCCTTGCCCCCTAAGCATGATGGCTATTCTTAGGAGGCACATAACTGGCAACACAAAAGTTGCCTTCCTCACCTCAACAACTCATTCATGATCTGATAGAGGTGTCTCATGTCTTCTTTTTCCATAATCTATGTTGTGGTTCAAAATGCCCATTTCCTATCACAAACGTTCCTCTTGATCCAAAATTGTGTACAAGTTCTTCCACTTCATTCCCCATGCATCTGCTTAGGATACCTAAAACATTTAAGTATGGAGGCATGGCCAATTTCCTACTTTAGTGTAAGCTATCAAAATTGTGAAGTTTCCCTTTCAAGCATGACTTTCCACCTAAGTCCGCATTCTTCTGTACTTACATCAAGGTTTTGGACTTCCCCATTTAAGCACACCTCCCAACCATCCCCCACCTTCATTACCTTCTCTCGTTAGGCTATCAGACTAGTCCATCTTGCCATACCTCCCTACCAAACCATGCTTCTTCATAAGCCTTTGTTAGGGAGTTGGACTTCCTCTCACCAGCATACCTCTCTTCTGAAACCCAATCCCTAGCTTGTGGTACAAGTCACAAGGTATCCCTAACACCCAAACTCTAACCATTCTTCCCATTTCTCATTATTCATCCCACCTACCGGCTCACAAATTTGTGCATCAAGATGCCTATTCTCAACAAGTAGCTCTAATTGTGGTACCATATCACCAATGAAATCAACAAGTAAGCATGTGAAATCCAAACTACCGGCACATAGAGGTAGCAAGGATGCAAGCAAAGTAAATGCCGAGATAAGCCAAGTGGCATCACCAACATCAATAAATAAAATGTGAAGCTGATCCTATGCATTCAAAGATGTATGAGAGCAATATTAAAAATTTAAAACATACCACTATACTTTTCTATGATGAAAAGATTAAGTAAGAAAGGAGACAGTGGCAGAAAATGATTTAACAAATCTAAAGTCTACATGTTCCCTTCAAGGAATCAAATTCCCATACATTCCAAAGTCTTATCACATCTCCATTCTATCCCCATTAATTAACTCATCATTAGAATCAAAATCAGAAACAAAGTTAGCTTCTTGATGACAATGTTGAATAAAGAATTCCTCAAACTGGTCTAAAACATGCCAATATTGTCTTAATATATTGTTGATCTTCCAATTACAAGAAGACCGATCAGAAATAGCATTGATGAAAGTCATCGAATCCCCTTCCAAGCAAATTCATTTCACCCCACAAGTTTAAATTAATTGAAAACCCAAGATGACTGCATAAGCCTCACTAGTGCCATCAGGTAGTTTCTTTGAAGCAGCAATGATAATATTGCCAAGATTATCTCCAACAACATGTCCTCCTCTAAATCTACTAGGGTTACCACTTGATGCACCATCAAAGTTATTTTTGAGAACTCCTCTAGGAGGACTCCATTTCACCTCATTTCTTGGAAATTTTGAAGGCTTAACCCTAGTGCTGTAGAAACCCCTGTTTCCGCTAACTTTGAAAACTGACTGCTTTGATTGTTTTTTTCTCGTTTTTGCGTTTTTTGAAAGAAAATGCTGAATAAATTTATATAAAATAATGCAACATCGGAAATGATAGAATCTATTGAAAATGCTGATGCCAGTCTATTTATTAATCTTCTGGAATGATTACAAATGAGATCCAATAACATGCAATTAAAAAAGCAACAATATTTTGATGAAAACCTGATTATTGCAGCAAGCTGAAAGAAAACTTTGTGAACGTTCTGTGATAACTTCTGAATGAAGATATCCCTCTGAATGCAATAGATCAGTTGATATTTCACAGCCTCTAAACTGCAACACTGAAGATGGCTCGTTCTCCAATGCCTGTAGACAACTGAAACCCTTGGCTTCGTTCTCCAGAAGAAGACTTGATCAAAAATTGATTTCAAAAACATAATGAGCTCAAATCCCAATGAAGCCCTTATATCTCCTCAAGAGTTCGAATTTTCTCAATTAGGTTTCATTTAAATAAATTCGAACTTTTCTTTTTAATTTTTCAATAGTTTTCGAAAGCACTTTTAATTATAAAATATAATTAAAAGTGGCCCCTTCAATGATGGGCGACCCCTTCAGCAAAAATCACTTAAGTTATAATATTAAAAATATTATAACTTTATAACATAAGCTCCAAATAATTAATATTTAATTAAATCAATTAAATATTAATATCTCTCTCAATATATGCCCGATGCACGAACCGTCTGAAGCTGACGAAGAAGGAAGTGATTCTGCACGTGACCAGACCATACTGCTAAAAATAGCAGGGGTGCTCCGCTGAATGCCAAATACTGCTAAAAATAGCAAGTCAGGCAAAAGACATCCGAATGAGCCCGAACGAAAGCCAACTGGTAACTTCTGACAATCCGAAAGCCAAGCTCCATCAAGAGACCCTCTAACCATGCATATTAGCCTACGAGGGCTAAGAATAGGCTAAATCCACTGAACTCTGATGCTCGCAAAATTGGGGACATTACAAGTGCTCTCATTAATATGTTTATAAATTTCATTTTTAAACATATAGTTAATAACAAGTAACAACAAAAAAATAATTGTATAAATAGATCTAAGATAAAATCAGAATTATTTATTTAGCATGACTTATAAAAGTATATTTTATTATTTTTCATATCTAATTTTAAATTTCAAAAAAAAGGAATATAATATATTTTTACTATTTTTTTACTGTTTTAATGTGATTTTTGTTACATCCCCTTTATCATGAACATGTTTATGACAATGAAATTATGGTCATTATGTTAGTTGCAAGTAACTGCTTTTCATGAGAATGGGAAATTGTGGAAAGAATAATTGTTTATATGTCGTAATTTCAAATGTGAATGATATATATATATATATGCGAGTGGTTTCCCTAATCATGTGAAAATGAATGTGTTCATTAGACTATATTTAAATATATATAGATATATATAAACGTTGAGAACGATCTAACCATAATTTTTGTCAGTGGATGCAGGATTGTCAATGCCACGAGAGAAAGGGAAATATCATCAGGGAGAGGACGTGGTTGGCAAGGATCAATTTTTCATCAAACCCTAAGTCAGTGTAAGACAGTGCTGCGAAGTCATAACCTTGGCCACAAGTAAATTAATATAATTATTGATTAAGTCAATTTAAATATCTATCAATAGTCACCTTTAGATTGCAAAAGATTATTAAATATTAAAATAATAATAAAAGATATAATTTTATCGTTAGGCAAGGAGAATGGGAATAGTTGGCAGTTTTCTTTGAAGGCAGAGTATTCCGCCATATTTCCATCGTGCTCCAGTTGAATGGATGGGAGCCAATAAGTCACAAAGGCTCTTGATCGGAGGTTAGGGGAAGGCATCCGCATCTTTTTCGAGGCCTCTCCCTCTACCTCTAGGGGATTCAATTTTTCCATTACCACTTCAACCGCTTTGACATAGCTCTCCAAATGCTTTGGCACATTCGAATTTATTTAGTTGATCTCTTTCTGTGTTCACCATTGACCACTTAGAAATCTCGTTCTTCTTCTTTCTGTGTTGCACTCCAACTGGTTGACTTCACATTTGAATCACCATCATTGTCAAGTTTCTCCATTTTACTTCTTCTCTAGTCATTCTTCCTGAAGACGAGTTTAGGGGCGACTACCTGGTTTCTCCATGACGGACATAGGTGAAAGTCGTGGAAAAGAATAAGTCTTGAGTGCTTTTCGTTGGGAGAGCTTTTGTGCAGAGCTTCATCAATCTCGAACCACCTTTTAGGCATGTAAAAGTTGTTCAAAGTTTGATATTATTGCATTAGGATTCTCCACAATTAGAATTTAGTAAATTCCAAATAAAAAAAGAGCTTTAATGAATGGAATGTATATAATTGATCATGCTTTGTATCTCTCTATTGCATCTTTCTAAAACTGAATGCAAATTAGCTGTCGTCTAAAATGAATTTGAGTTTTTTCTCTGCATGATGGAGTCGAAAACTCTTCCTTTCCTTGAAACTTCGTCTAAGATAATAACCAGCAACCATTAAGCTCATTTTACCAATGCTGACACGATTTACTAGCTCGAATCTCCACTTTCATTTTCATTGTTGTTTCTTTGGTCCTTACCAAGCACTCATTCCTCTGTTATAATTTATTTGTACTAGGTCGTCTTTTCCTCTAACCAAAGTCTTATGCAATGCATGAAGATGAATGATGTTTGTAGATACTCTGTAGACTCTTTTGTTTTTACATATGTGAAATTCATTAGGATTGAACCTAAAATACTCAGACCAAAACAAAAAATAGTTCAAGGTAATTTGAAAACTCTTTGTGAGAATATCTACCCCTCAATTTTAACCGAAATCCACTTTCTCTCTTTAATTTCTCATTGATAAGAACATTATCTTTCTTTCCATTCCTCGGTGATCCTTATCAGGCACTTGAATGTTAAAGTTTTTGAAGCACCCCATATTTATCTCTCTCCATAAGTTTATAATTCATTGATAAAAATAAAAAGAAGTGAAAGATTGTGTGCCTAGTCTCATTCTCTCTTTCTATAAAGATATCAAAATAATCATAAAATAAGATATGATTCAAACCAAGTTATTGTAATATTAAACCCTAAGGTTAAGTTTAACCTCGAACTAAGAGAAGAATGATAACAAACCAGATATTTTAAGATTAGAACTTGATTTGAGAATTATCATGTACAGCAAGGGTGAGAGTGTTGACGGCATAGGAGTGCCAGTAATACTAAAATCCTTGGCCAAGGTATGATGCCAGCTTAGGCAATGGTCATATCATGAACTGTGAGCATAATTAAGTTAGAATGATCCTTCCGATTAGGAGGTACCTACAGAGGAGGGATCGATCAACAATATAGGTTCACATTCAAGCTCGTATCGGCATGATGATAATTTGATCCTTGTTGAATACCCTCGTGAAGGGTCGGGTTCTTCAGTTGAGGAAACTTGGGAGACCAATAGGTCTTGGTTGGGCAGAAAAGGCCCTTGGTGATATTTCTCTTTCTTTCAAAGATAAAGTTGTTCAAGCAATTCAGCATGATGATGATGTCAAATTGTATTCTCTCTCTCTCTCTCGTACTTTCAGGTACATGCAATTATCAATTTAAGTTTACTATCAATGCTGCAATAAATTGTTATTTCCTTTTTGTTAATTATTCATATGTAAAAATCTGAAGTCGATTAGCTAGACAATTATTTGCTTCTTTCAGCTAAAATGAAAATTCTGAGAATAGTTAATAAATATAAAGTAGTTATTTCTTTCCTTCAGTTAGATAAATGTTTAAATGGGAACCTAGATTGGTAGTTAGTTAGCTATTTACTAGATGAAATGTGTCAATTTGAAATATGCCAACCAATTTTTTCATTGAATTTACACAAAACAAACCAGCACTTGGCCAACTTGATTAGCATTAGCACCAAAATCCAAAACACTACCAAAGCAACTCTAACCAAGAATGCGCCCTAAAACCACTTAAGGAAGAGGGGCAAGCATATGGTCAGAGGATCCCTAGGATCCAAACTTGATACAGACAAAGAATACAACTGAAACTGAAATTTAACTCAACATCAAAAATGTGCACTCAAGATCCCAGTGAGGGCGAGGTGCTAACATATGACACAGTAATTATTGAAAACTGAAATAATTAGGCGGATAACCAGCCATAAAAACTCATTCTAACTAATTCCTCCGCTGCAGCGGGCATCCATTTAGGAGTGGGGATTCACCACTTGATAGTGGGTACAAAGAGAGATACAATTTCAATTCTCCACACTAGCGGTAAACCATCCAGGGGTAATTAATGTTTGCATAGAAAAATTACAAATAATTGCAGCCAAAACAAACTGGTTGGATTAGTACTACTAATGCTCAACCTTACAATTATGAATTCTGCAAATTACCAATATTACAATGATTGCAAACAATACTAATATGTAAAGAGGAATTCTCTCAATGTTTCAACACTCAAATTCTAGAAACTGAAGGCTAAAACTGAACTTAAAACAATCTGATTACAAAAACCAGCAAACTGAAAGTGTAAACCAGCAATTGTGAAACCAATAAAATGTTCATAACTCATTCAATATACCTCCGAATTGAGTGATGTCTTTTGCAAAAGCTTTCTAGGAGGTAGGCGCCCAAAATCAGATCACAAAACAGCTTCAAAACTCGATGTATAATTCTTGCACGAATCCCAAGGCACTCCATAATGGTACAGCCCTCCTTGAGGGGCGATTTTGACATATAAAATCAGCAACTCAAAACTAAAATCTGCAAATTGGTGGAAGGGGTCGCCCAAGGCATAGAATTCATTAGATCAAAGACCCATCACCAAATAAAAATCACCATGAGAGCTGCAAGTGAAATCGACTTTCAGCCATGACTATATTAGCAACTTCAAAACTGGAAATATCATCAAAATTCTTCAACTATTGAGCTCAATCTGCTAGTCTGATTTGAGAAGCAACAAATGGCCAATTAGGTGTTGTATTTCAAACACAAAATTGGTGAGAGGCTAGAAGGTAAGCATTCCTCGAAGCAATAATTCAGTTGTCATTCGGACAACATAACAGTAGCAAAGTTCATGGATAACAATTGTTGGAGCTAGGCTTCACTTTTATAAAAAAGGAGAAGACTCTTCGAATTCCCTTCAAGGCACGCCAAAAGACACAAAAGACTTTTCAAATTTCCAAAAAATATAAATCCTTCAATAAAATGCCGTCCACTTTCCAAGGCATTAAAGACTTTAATAAATATTTAATTCTTCCTTTTATGAAGGCGTCCCCCTTCAAGTCCACCTTTTAAGAACAACTTGAAGTTATTTCACTAGGCCAAGGGGTCAACTACAAATTATAACATTAATGCCTTTATTTAAGAAATTCACCAAAATAAAGCTTTTAGAAGCCAGAACTTGAACTCATAAAATTGCTCCAACTGAAAATGAAGACCTAAAGCCTAACAACTGCACACTGCCAAAAAAATAGGATTTACTATAAATAGTAAACTCCTAGAAAAAGCCACAAACCTCCAAGCAAGGAAACCCTGGTTTCGTCACAACCTAGCCTACGAGCCTCTAGAATAGGCTGATGAACTAATAAGCTAATCACTGAGGAAAAGGGGACATTACACAATTAGTTACCATTTCAAAAATCATAGGATGATAACTATTACATTTGTTTCATTGCTGAAATAACTGCTCGTTACTTTCTGGAAGCAAAGAAAAGTAGTTGTTTTCCTTCTGTAATTTTTTGTTATATGATTACAATTAATAGTTTTTCCTTCAGCTGAAAAAGAAAATAAAAAGTTAGTTGATGAATTGTTATGATGTAACAACATCAAAATGTTTATCTCCCCGTTCAAAATTTGCAAGGAAACCCTAGTACGAAAACAAGTTAGTTAACCTTCGGCTGAAACTGGTAGTTGGTTTACATTTTGTTGTACTCCCAGCCAATTTTTTTGGCATTCTCGCGGTAAATTCGGTTTCAAATCTTGTTAAATGCCATGAAAGGTCTGTTTAGGTCAAAACCAATCATAAAAAATATTGGTAGGTTATCATTAAGAACACATGTGCAAAATTCTCAAAATTTGAAAATTAGGTTTTTTCACTCTATTTTCGTGTGGAAAACCCCGAAGTAACAGGACCTTCCCGTAAATGATTGAAAATGATTTTGACAGGGTTAAAAGGCTTCACGATCACATTACCGTTTAATCATCAAAAGACAAGTTTTACTCTGGTGGGTCTACTTCTATTTTTCAGGAACAAAGTTAGAACCTCCGCAGCCATTAATGGCAGATTGGCCAGTACCAGGTGCTGAAAGCTAAGCTTCAAAAGCTTCAACGACACAACCATGGCGGAAAAGGTCGAAAAAGATGCTGTTTAACGAAGGAGATTCCTGAAAACGAAAAAGGTCAAAATTTGACTAACTCTGGAGATGTTACGAAGGGGAGATTGCTCACATGTTGAAAAGGTGCCTTTTTCAAGCAGGGGCGCCCATGATCTTTGAAGGTCAAATGAAGTCAGTAAGATCATCCGAAGCAGTCATTCTCAACGTTTGATTGCTGGCTCAACAGTGAAACAAACATCCAAATCATCTGATGAATGGATCGTAAGCGGCTGCTCACAAAGCAAAAAGAGGCAGTTGAGGAACTATCAGGAAACCACAGATAAACGATGAAGTTCTAAGAAAAAGAGCCTTTTCAAAAGAAAGGCGCCCTTTCTTTTGGACTTCCAGATGCTGACCAATGACAAAAGGCTTCCTTTGATAACCTTCTCAGCTCAAGCAAATCTCGGAAACGCAACTGCAAGCATCAATACCTGACAGAGCAGTCAACGGATAATCTGGATCAAAGTAGGCAACTTGTTAGATGAAAATAATCAAGCTAAAAGGCAAAAGCGCCCTTTTCAAGGAGGGGCGCCCTTGGATAAAGGAACCCTAATTTGATCCGCATTTCAAAGACGTACTATCTTAGCGTATCAGTCATACCGATGAAACATCATAAAACATCCTCGACTTCCAATCAATCTAGAAATCTCAGCTCAAGGTACCTAGAGGTCATTTCAAATAAGTCAAGAACTAAGATTGAAAAATCACTAAGGTATTATAAAGCTCTTTCTTGGGAAAGGCTTCATTCTTTGAGCCCTAAACTCGCTTTTATCATACGCTCTGTGCATTTTTCCAAGATGGATCCAAATTAAGAGTTGAATGTGTCCGTGACGTCTCAGGGTCAACAAACAACGCTAGATTCAGGATCAAACAGGGGGTTTTCAGTAGAGAAAATACTAAAAAACTTGCAAAAGATGAAAAGGGACGCCTAAAAGAAGTCAAAGGTCATTTGTTGACTAAAGTCAAAAGCTTTTTGAGTTAAAGTTGGCTAAAACGCTCCACGATTGGTGGAAACCACCTTTTTAACTTCAGATCAAACTCAAATCACCTTTTGAGCTTGTGTTAGGTCCCCAAATTTGTGGATCTGAAGCTCAAACATATATATTCAAGGAGATGGCGTCCCCTTTCATTATTTCATTGCAGGTTGAAGGATAAAAACAGCCACAAAGCTCTCAAGGACGCCATTGAAGATCTGAAGGAGGTTTTCATCCGTTCTTCATTTTTATTTGCAGATCTGAAGCAGGAAAGGATTGCCATTTTGAGGATTGGATCAGAGATAGTTTTTTAAGAAGATCAGATAAAACTTCCAATCCACCTTCTGTCTTTTTCCTCTCTTCTTGTCTTAGGTTTTCTTGCATCTGACAGAAAAAGCAACAGGCTACATCAGATCTGATCAACTGGGTAGATTCAACATCATTTTCCAGACAAACCCATCTCGACAAATTTTCCAAACCCAAACTTGGTCACCCCTATTTCGGGTTTTTTCGAAGCTCTAATCCAAATTTAGAACCGGCCTGTTCAAGATTGAAGCACTTAACAAACCCATGTGCCAGATTTTTCCAAAACTTCTGCATGCCATTTTTAAGGGTTTCCGAAAATCATCTGAACTAGGTCAAGCTTACAGTCAATCTTCAAGTTTTTCAGGATGCAGTACTCCCAGGTGCAATACGAGACCAAGACGGTCTTACTCCATGATTACCTGAAAACAGTTGACACAAATCTACACCAAGTAAATCCAGTGGTCGATTTGGAGCAGTTAGAAGGCATGAATCAAATACGCGTATCATCGGCTAACCGGATTGCTGCGTTTCCATCAATTCACCTGATCTACAAAGCCGTAGAGCTCAGAACGCTTGTATCGCCATTACAACCTCTACCACCCGTGAAATCGTGAGCGTTAGATGGAAGAATTGTTTGCAGTTTAAATCCTCAGGATATCGAAAGATGTTTTGATATTCCATCATGTCCTAATAGCAAAGTCATATCAGTGACGGAATGTGAGAAAGCATTTGAGACAACCAAGGACAAATGTCAGAAGGTTATGGCTGAAAAATGGCTAAAAGTGACAAAGGCAAGCTTGCCTAAGTTGTTGGGACGAGGAGAATGTAAAGATGAGTACGCAGTGTTAATCACTCTACTCAATAGAATCACTGGAGAAGAAGATGGTTGTCAATTCCAGCCATGGATGTACTATGTCATCGCTAAAATCATTGGCAGGAGGGAATACTATGACTGGGCCACTTTGATCAGTGACACACTCCACCGATAAATCACTGGGTATCTGGAAGCTCATAGGTTCCACATGTGCTCTTACCTAGTATACCTAATAGCCTGCCAAGGCGATTTTAGGTTATTGAACAATGTGGGAACCTTAGGTGTGCAGAAGGTTCACGAGTATTTCACACGTCTTGAGTTTACTCAAGCGGAAAGACACTTCAAGAAGACAAGTGATCACTTCACCATGCACATAGTTCGTGAGCTTAACCATGAGATGCACGTGCGTATTTCACAGACAGCCAGAGAGGCAATGGCGGATTGGGCGGATTGGTTTATCCAATTTCCTACATTCTCCTACATACGCATGTATGGCTACATTGGCCACCCTGCCATGCTACCAAGACACCCTTCGGATAGGGTAGTCTTCATGGAGTTCCTGAGACAGTTGTCCGAGGTTCATATCCACTTGCGCTTGAAGAGGAAGACAGCTGTTAACTTTCCCATTGAAATGGGACTATATAGATGTGGATTCGCGGCAGATGCAAAGATGATGGGTCAAGAAACAGCGAGGTATAACCTCAAGTATCTCATTAATAGAAGATCCTATGATCCCAGAGGACTCTATGCAGCACACCTCGAGCAACACTCGTCACATAAGTCTTCTATGGAAGATTATTGGGTGAATTGTAAAGACGAGTATGAAGTGCGAAGAAGGAACTACAGCAGATTCAGACTCCCACAGATTGCTGATTTCATGTCAACAGACATTGAGGGCCTGTCAGATGATGAAGGGGAAGTCATTCTCCCCACATTCTTCGCAGATTCAGTTGACTCCCAACCGCTCCCGAGAGTGGATTGGTATGCCAAAGAGGATACATCTATAGAAGGAAAGAACGAGATGGTTAGAAATATTTCAACTCTATCTCGACAAAGAAGAAATCAAGGAAGTTGCGATACCTCACGTAACGGTGAGCCGCTACTGTGTTCAAATTTACACCACCTTCACTAAGAAGGAAACCAAGGCGTATATCGGTGCAATCCCCGAGGGATGATGATGTCAAACCAGAACACAGACACCAATGGAGAAAGCCATAAATCCTGCACACTGCATTGTCATTCTGCAACAGCAGTAGAGATCACACCCCCATCTGTTAGGAAGTTATCACTTGAGGGAACTAAAGAAGAAGTTGTTGAAGAAACCGCTATCAAATCCAATGGCGGAAGGCTAAATAAATGAGAAAGCAGTAACTTATGGAAACAAAGTCACCATATCACTCATCACAGTTGTATACAAGTCCCTATCGAATTTGGATTCTCGCCACCGAGACATTGTTCCAAAGATGTTTCACATCTAGCATTCATATTCTATCTTCCGTAGCTTAAGTTCACGAGATTCTATTTTACCGAAGGTTTCCTAGGAAGAAAGAGGGAAACCCTCGTGATGAACTTGACTTTTACCGACCTCGAACACGTCCCCAGCCGCTATACTAAGACGCAGCAAACAAGTTCATATAGGAAAGGAATGCGATTAGAGATCATTATAGATCACACCAAGAGAAAAGCATACATTTAGGTTCAAGTAGAGAACTACACTGTCTCACCCTAACCGAAGACTATACCATTGTGGAGGCGATCTTCTAATAGCTTCGTGGAGCTGCATAAGAAAGGATGGCAAAGGATGGTAAAGAAAAGGCAGCCTTAAAGGCTGAAAATCAGAAACTGAGGTCTTACATAACCAGCTTGATACATGGCACACCCAACGTCTCAGCCCTACCAGCAGGACTACTAGATCTCCCCGCCGCACAAAATCATCGGCAATTGTTAACATTCGGCAAAACACTTGAGAAATCAAAAAGAGCTTCGTTCTCAAGGGTAGATGACCAGCTTAACCCACTAGCTTACTGGATAGAGCACAACTTCGGCGATCCAAAGTAGCCGGAACAAAGATTAAGTAAGAGGCTGAAGATCTAAAGTACAATTGCGACGGTAAATAATCAATCAAGATACTCGAGAAGCAAATACTCCGGCCAAGGAACAATTGGCGAGCGCGGTGCTCAATGCACGCCTTCATTCAAGAGCGATTGATTACGGCGGTGGTTACAATTTCATTATCAACTTCGGCAAGAATGTTGGTGATATTCCTTTCCCTTGCATGGAATATCGAGGGAGGAGAATACGCTGAGTTATGAATCGTATTGCAACTCGGGCCTCGTGATGTCATCCGCAATACTCTCTTGACGATCTGTATAGTTGTAAGTCAAGGCAGCAGCTTTATCGCATCAAGTTAGAAGAGGCAGCATCTCAATGCATTGACTTCGGAAATTAGCACACAACAGGTGAGGTCATGCTCCGACGCCACGTCATCATCCTACAAAGCATTAACTCCCCGGAAGCCGATGAAGTCAATCAATGGATTGAGACACTGTTGATTAATGGCGAGCTATAAATGCACCAGAGAAGGACGCCATACACCCTCCAAGTGGCATTCATGAGACTTGAGTTGACTTGACGCTTCTTTCCAAGTCAACTCAAGATGCTATTAAATGTAGTTGGAGTTAACTTGATGCTTCTTTCCAAGTTTAACTCCACTTTCCTTAAATCATGCATTGTCAGATCCCACTGATTAAGGATGTCTAATTGACTTCCATGATTTGTGGATCTTAGATCTCCACTAAATGTGGATGTCTATTTTAGAGGGAGACTTTACATTTAAGTTCACCTTTAGTTTGCTTTCAGTCAACTGAAGTAGTTTCCAGTTGACTCTTTGTTGACTTTCAGTTAACTGAAGTAGCTTTCCAGTTAACTACTTGTTCCCCCTATTTAGGAATAAATCTTGCTAATTGATTGGCAAGAACTCATTGTTAACTCAAGGAGATTTTGGGGTTTCCCACTCCTTTGAGTCCTATAAATAAGAGCCTTGGGCTCATTATTTGTTTAACCTTTACTTGCTATGCAAAATTGCTGTGCCATTGTTGCCAACACTTTGAAAGCGAATATTTGTTCACTCTTGGATGAGAGTTCGTTGGATGATTGTAATTGTGCATGATTTCGTGCCTTTGCTTTCCCAACTTTTGTAGTTCGTTGATGAAGCATTGAAGAAGAATATCAGAAGGCGCTTGCATTTTGATCATCTTATTTGAGTTATGTCTACGTCTTGTGTCTAATAACTTCTTGTCTCATTTCCCTCCTAGGATAGGAGTCCCTCCCCCTTGGATATTTGTTATTGACAGTTATCGTTTGATGTTGTTTAATGTATTGACTTCCAAGCTATACTTCGGATAGGAGTCCCTCCTCCTTCGCAAGCTCGTTGGCCAAGGCATCGTGACTTTGTTGTTTCTAGTAAACTATTTCCTAAGCCCATACCTCGGATAGGAGTCCCTCCTCCTTGGCAGGTCTTAGATCTAGTTTACCGTGTAGAGTGTTTGCTTGTACCAACCTCATCCCGGTGTGTACCCGAGAGTTCAGAGCCTTGGTCATATTCTCGGGAGACGGCGAATTCAGGTGATCCAACCAACCCATTCCCGCTCCTTTACCCTCATGCTCTGTTTACCTTGAAGGTATTGGATAGATAGAAGCTAGTTAGTCGTAGTTGAGATCTCATAAACTGTGAGAAAAGCTAGCTATTTAAGCATTGTGTTTGTGCACCCTTTTGTGTCCTCGGGCCAAGCATAAAAAAGATAGGAACTTAGCTAACATTTTCCCTGCGATTACTCCCAAAGAGAGAGGACTCTCCTCCTTTAAATAACGTAAGAAGTGTTGTAAAACATTGAAGAAATAACGCTTACAACAAGACTCCGTAGGTGCTAATTTAAACGCTTCAACAATTTTTAAGCCATAGGAGCAAGTAGAGGTTACACTTTATTTTAGTAGAAAAAAAAAAAGAAAAATATAGTGGGCTACCCTAATTCAACCATATTTGGTAATGGTAATTCCTTGAATGGTCCAACGGTCCAAGCCCCTCTTCAAACAGCTCCTTTGGGGTTAAGATAGGATACAAAGGTACGGAAATTAAGTATCAAAGTGATTGCATAGAAGGGTAGGAAAAGAAGAAAACACAACTGGCTTCATAACACCAGTATTTCAAGGTCATAATAAACAGGAAGTGCATTGCATAAAAGTCACTAGTAATGCAACATCTTGACCAAGCAGACAACAACCTAAAGCCATAATAATTGTTTTCATCAAAATCTTTTGTGCATTTCATTTTCCAAGCACAAATTTGTATTCTATTATAATTCACTTTCTCTCAGACATATCAATGAACCCTTTGTGGAAAATGTATGCATGAAGTCCAAAAGTGCAAGAGTATTAGACTAAAATGTATTAAAAAATATCGATTTCAATTATTTAAAGAGGTCACTATTTTAATAGGATAGAAATATATTAATTATACCCTAAGGACTCAAAGAACGGAAATATTTACTGATATAATCTTTCAGATGAAAATAACAATACTAATGTAAGTTCTATTAACTAATAATTCCAAAGTTATGTAAATCACCTTACTAAATTTTATGTCGGGCATACTTGTACCATCAATTGTTGCTGCATCCTTAAAGCACTAAAACCCTGGCAAGAATAATATACATTAACTTAGCTTGTTAGGGCTGCATTGCTGAGCAATTTTTATCTTAAATAATTTGATTAAAAAAGATATATTTAGAAATGAATCAAATGTATTCTTCAAGGAAAAACAAATTAAGCATTGACTCTTTTCAATAAATTTGTTTCAGTCCAATTAATCCCCAGTATATGAAGAAAAAAATGAATACCATTTGAATAAGACTGAGGTTAGTTTCTGGTCTTATAATGTCCATGTCAGCCAAGTCAATTACAAGAGAAGCCCAATCAGCATTGACAATATGTACAATAGAGGCCAGCATTGCATATCGGTGTTTCTCCTCCATTCGACAAAGCAAACCAAAATCAAGAAACCTATGGATGCATCAACCAAATGAGGAAGTAAAACCATAAAAATTAGCTTTATATTATCTCTTATTAAAATACACAACTTAAACAATCCAAATTGAAACAAAGAGCTTATATTAACGTATATGGATACTGAAGCCACTTAATGGGATGCCTAGTTTTAGAACCCTATCTCATATTATCATTCTTTCAAAATACACAGCATAGAAATTGTTATATCTTGGAGTAATCCCAATTATTAAAATATTTCTTGAACAAGTCATTCCCCAAGCATTGCATTAAACCACTGCATAACACAATTACCCAATCTGGCCTGTTGATGTGTAGACAAGATTCCCAGGATGTGGATCTGCATGAAGCAAGCCTGTCTCTAATAGTTGGACCAACGATGCTTCTACACCCCTGTTAACCTGGATTATATATCGACAAACCAGTGGAGGCCACTGTCATCAGATAGAGCCACATATCACTTACTTGAAACAATGCGATATCTTAAAGGAAAAAAATAATTTTCTAAACTGTGAACTCTAATTCCCATTTATTAGGAGATCTCATGTGGAGAAAAAAATATAAATCGCTACTCACCACAAGGAACTTGGTGTCATTTGATTATATAACTAATCCAAACTGCATTTTTTTTCATTTCCAAGGCAAGAGAAATACAGAAACACAACATTATGAATGTTATGTTTCTTTCTGTTATTTGTGAACAAATTGAAATGTAAGAACAAAAATTTAAATAGCTATCTTTATAAATGTTTCGTTTCTTTATCTTATTCTTACAGTTGGAAAAAATGATGCAGCTCTTGCTGTAAATTCTTAATCTGCTTCCAGATTGTCAATGTATTACAGAGCAAATTATACTTCTGTTTGGATTGCAATTGTTTTACATTTTGGTCAATTCCACTTTTTAAGGAGAAAGAAAGCATTGGTGAAAGCATAACCCACTATCAAGTCTTTGGATGACCAAATTAGGTCAATGGGACTCAAAAGTACAAAAGAAAACATTGCATGAAAGAGCCAAAAAGAAGCTCCGTATGCTACACTTAAGAAATTAAGCCAAAGGAACAAAAGTTTTTGAGAACTCCAGGCAATTAGCCAACAAAGCAGTTATTGTCTTCGCAAGTTAGGAAAAAGCTGGGGTAGCTAGAAATTAAAGTTGATGACTTTCAGAGCACACCATTGGTTCCTTGGGAAACATTTGCTTGCACGTGAAGCCTTGGCATCTGCAATGGGATCCTCTAACAAAAATCTGAATTTCTTAGAGTTTGGCCCAAACCATCCATTTATTTTGCTAGATAAATCCTAAAAGGATACTGAAATCATCTTGACAATTTTTTGTCCACAGAATCCTATTAGTTGAATCATATCACATGTCAAATTTGTGTAGAAATGAATCTATGCAGAAGGTCTTATTGAAGAAATCTAGATCAGAAGAGGAGATGTTAAAACATAAAAAATCTTGACTTGAAAAGTAGTTATGTTGTAGATACTGGTTAGTGTACGTGCAAGTAGCGGGCAGATGCACAGGAGAAAATACGCACGATAATGTTGTTCAGAAATGAGAAATGGAATGTGTAAGGTGCGTCTTTGGCATTAAAAACTCAAAGAAGCTTTTGGAGTTCAGTTAAGACCTCAATTTACCCAAGAACAGGAGGGTTGTGTATCACCAGTCTTTTGCAGATGAATTTCAGCCTAGGATTCTAGAACTAGTTCTTTCCTTGAAAATTTAGTGACTGGGACACTACTTTTCATTCAATGCACTGGCAAAAATCTTAGGCAGTTTTCTTTATTATTTTTTCCAGAAATAAAAATCTGCTTTAATGAACGTTTGGATTTTACCTCACTCATGCAAATTAATCAAGATGAAAGTAGTTAAACACTCTTCTACAATAAATATTTATTCTATTTCCAAAAAGCATTACCTTCCCATAAGATTTAGTTAAGAAGAATACAGAAATCATTCCTTTTGTCAGTATGCTTCCTCCTTCTAATCAAACTTGTCTTCAAAACCAAACATTAAGAAAGAGAAGACAAAATTCTCTTATGTTCTACTAACATCAATATCTCAACTCTAGATTTTGTGATGTCTCCAAACTCAAGCATCTGAGGCTCCAGATTCTTTCTAAATATACAAATAGAATCTTTTCTTCATGACTTAATGGGAAAACAACAAATTGCCATTAAAGGAACTATAAATCCTGAAAATCAGACATACAAACCAGACTCAGAAGTCGATTCCTTGCTTCCAGGCGCTGCTGTTCTGAGTAAATACAACCACTTGGACTTGAGCCTGTGGATATGTAAAGTAATTCTTTAGGATTATCACCAGTCATCCATTCCATTGTCAGAACTCTTTTTCTGGTTAAGTGATGAAAAGCCTTTGGCACTGAAACAAATGGCAATTTTGCATGCAATTCCTGTCAAGTGAAACAGTAGCACATTCAGAAAATTAATCAAACAAAAATTTAGAACTTAAACTGCATTATGACTGAAAAACTCAAATGCAACATTGGCAAGTAGCAGAAATATCACTCGCGTAATTTTGAGGACTAAAATGCATTTTGTAGCTCATGTCAGGTATTTCATAGCTCCTTGAGAACAAGAGAATTATTTACAAGCATAAAAAACAACTATTATTCATGAACCAGACATTTTACATGTCCTGGTATCATTTTAAATAAGAAGAGAGAAGACAAAATTTACCTACAAGTATTATGAATTAATTCAAGCTTCTTATAAGTACAAAAAATATTAATAAGAGAGCTCCATTGAAGTTGGGAGTTATGAAGCAGCATTTGCAATAAGTTGTGCCAAGGTATATACTGCCTAAATCAACATCTTGAGATGACTTCTTATCACTATCTATGCCTTGTTACCAGTCCTTGTAATTGTGCCGTAAGGCGTTCCATTGCAGCGGCATTTTTGCTGTGTACATCAAAACTCCGAATGCAATTTTTCTCGTGTATGTTGGAGGGTTTAAAGAAATGTTTGTTGAGATTGATCAATGGAGGATTTATCCCGTGGCAGTGAGTGAGCACTTCTTAGCCACCTGCCAATTCGTGGTCCCGGCAGTTCTTTCCTTCTACTGCATTCAAGACACGATTTCATATCCTCTACACTCATTGCCTCCACTGGTCATGAAATATCGAACCGCCCCACTATCAAGCAAAGGAGAGGAAGAAGCCGGAGCAGGGGTACCTTGCAGGTAATTGTTCTTTTCCTGCAACAATATTTTTTTCCTAATTCCTCTTTGCAAACGATGATAAAAAATATACAAAATGTTTTTGTTTTCTCTTTTTCCGTTTTTTGTGAATTCCTACGCTGGGCACTCATTTTTAACACAGTTGGTGATGAATTGGATTTTTGCAAATTACCATTCATTGAGGGTTTGGAGACTTTGTTGTGAAGATTGGGGATTTGAGGGGGCAGGAAGCATGCTGACTCTGCTCCGGCTGCACCTTCCATCTGAGATCCCGATTGCGGGCTGCAGGCTGTTACCCTATGTTCTCTCCCGTTGTCCGGATAACAGCATCACCAATGACGATTTTCCCCAATCCAGTCCCATTGGCGGCTTCTACTTGAGATTTCGATGGTGAGTAACTTGAAATCTTTGATACTCTAAGAGACCTGGTGTCTCTCAACCCCAACCTACTAATGCAGAATGCAGATTCTTTTGTGTTTTGTTGTTTTGTATTGTTTTTGTAGTTTTTGCTATATAAGGGTTGTTTATGCAATTTTTAAAAATACAATGCTAGGAATTTGTAAAATGCAAGGAAATAAACTGTAACAACAATAATTATATGGATTTGAGCAGCAAATGCCTTCCTTTTATCAAATAAGTGATTACAATGTAAAACGGCATACATGCATACAAAAAAGCAGCTGTTTGAATAATTGAAGGAACCTGATTTTTATTGCAGCAACTGTAGAAACCCTTAAGGAGTACGGCTACCTTGATTTATTGCTTTCTCCACCCTGTTTTTGATGCTGCAATCTTTAGTTTCCCTAGCCGTCCCAAATGATGTGAATTTGAAGCTTGAATGAGGAGCGATCTCACCAAGAAGTAACACGTCCTTTGCTGCTGGTGAAGTACAGCCTGCAAGCAACAATAAATGCAGTTCGTACGGCCTTGTATTGATGGCTGGAAATAATTAAATGGCTGCCTTTTGATGATGTTATGATCTGCAATGATAAACCCTTGAAACCCTCTTGTAATCTTTTCCTTAAAGCACAAATATGGCTTCTGTGTAAAGCCACTCTGACTAGCAAACTTCAGTAGATCTTTCACCACCTTAGTATGCCTAATTCTAAAGAGGGAACGTTCTCCAAAATCTGATATGCAGAAACCCTTGTTTCTCAAACTCCAAAGTTCTCTATATGAAGACAAATTAAAATAATCAATCATAATGAGTTCTTATTTGTTCTTGAAGCATTAAATAAACCTCTCAAGAGGCTCGACCCCCAAAAGCAACTTAAAATGCATTTAATAATATTAAATTTGCCCTTTTCAATACTGAGGCTTATTACTCAATAAATGGTGCCCCTTTTTAATGAGTATAAATACTCATTAAATAATAATATCGCTCCTTTATTATAAAGTTATAAAATACTTTATAATAAGCCATTTAATTAATTAATAACTTCAATAATTGACTTTATAATATAAAGTCATAATAATAATCATTTAATTATTATTAAATGCTCCAATATTCTCTATTTGCTCAACAAATTGCCAAACTGGTCGCAATTGAGATAGCCAACTAAGCCAGGGCCCTGCCAAAAATAGTAACCTTGATGACCTAACTTACTATAAATAGTAAGTGCCTAAATAACACTCTATAAGCATTTGCAAAGGCCCAAACCTGAATCAGAAAGTGGAGTACTATCTCTAACCACCGGGTAACTACCACAAAGGGTCAAAATAATAGGTTCACTCCTCAACAAACAATGTCAGCTAAAAAGGGAACATTACAGATCCATTGTGTTTTTTGGAAACCCATTTGATAATTATTCATGCCCATGCATTTTGGTTTTTCTGTTGCCATAGATTTTTAAGTAAATTTTGCAAGAAGAAAGTTTAAATTGTAATCCATCGTCTTCTTTGAAAAACCGTTTTGAGTTCATGATTATTCATGTAATTTGTTTTTGCTGTTTGGCACAGGTTTAAATTTCAATGCATTCTTTTTTAGGAAACCCTTTGTGAAATTATGAGGGACCATGTAATGGGTTTTTGAAAGTTTTGACGGGCAACAAGTGAACCCTTTTTGAAATTTTTGATGCCACAAATTTTTTGATGAGGCAGGAAGTTAAAAATTAGTCAATTGTAATTACAAGGACCTCAAATTATGCAAGCTTATGTAATTGTGTTTTTTAGATGGAGAAAGCAGAATGACATCCAGACAAGGACTTGTTAACTATGATTGCAAAAGAGGGTAAAGTTGTTTTGCATTGTCCAAATTGGGACAAGTTATGGACTATTCGCCCAGGTTATCCCCTCTTTCAAAATTTTGTAAGAAATTGGATTTTTTTGTTTGGTAATTGGGTCAGACTAATCTGTAACTAAGGTTCATGACTAATCTGTAACTAAGGTCCAAAGGTTGCAGTGAGAATGTGAATCTTATTTCTTTGTGGCAGGTTCCAATAAGTGCTTGGCCTAATCTTGCTGATTGTCTTGTGTGGCTTTCTTGAGGGGGGATTTCGGTCTCAGTAATAGATTAATCTGTTTGATTCTTATTAAGATTTCACTATGACATTTTTTCAAACTAGGCAATTTCAATAGGAATATGAGCATGATGGATTTCTCAACTTTATTTGCATTTTTTGACTGTAGAGATGCAAAGGCTCTTCAAGAAAAAGCTGCAGAAAAGGCTGCACAGGCTGTTGTGCAAGGAAACAACAACTCTACCAAGAGCCGTAGTAGGAAGTTGCTCATTCTGCAAAGCCTTAATTAGGCATTGAAGTTCAAAGCTAATTTATAAGTTCACTTAGTATTTAAGAGATTTTAATTTGGCAATTGCTATACACAATGAATCTAAATCAAATGCAAGTTTTTATGAAAATTGTCACTTAAAAGAAAAAGAGATAAGGTTTAAATAATTGCTCCAAGTTGCTCGATGACAATGGCCAAAATTTCAATCATGAATTCATTGAGGAAAATGACCTTTGCTTAATTTGATCTATTTTTAATTTATTTATATGGATATGTCCCCTGTTTATTCTTTCATAAGTCACCGGCAATGGAAGCCCTAGAGGTAGAACAATTGGATTTCATATGAAGGTTTCTAATTACATAAAGTCTCCCCTGTCACACAATCCAATAGTTGCAGAGGCCTTTGATATGTAACACTCGTGTGACAACAAGTATGTCATGTGGGTGTTAGATCCTCTGTCTCACCTAATAATTGTAAGAAAAATTTTAGTTGGACAGTAAGAGCAAATCCACTTTATTCCTGAAAAAGAAATATATTTTGTTAACAAGAAAATATATTATATTCTCTTGGTCAAACATTAAAAAAAATATTGTGAAAAGGAATATGGGCCATTAGAGATGGCACTAAAGATATGCAAATCCCATTTGGCATGTTATGCAAACAAATCTTCAAATTAAAACATGAAGACCTCCAAAGTTTTCACCTAACTTTGCTGAAATTATGTGCTAAGATATATAAAGTTAAATAGAAGCATGGTGTTTGTCAAATTAAGTAAATGCTAATCTTCCCCTCCAAGTAACGGGAAAAAAAGAAATCAGGGCTTGTGGAGTATAACACTGTTTAAATAGCAATCCTTATTGAATACATTTTGTCAGAAATCATATTAGTAAAACATGGTTGAGACAAACTGATAAAGGCAAAGCTTCAGTTCCTTTCAATAATTCTACGAATGTATAAGTTTTATGAGATTATTGTCAATCTAAAGGTTTGATTTGAATTTTGGACTGCAAATACCAGTCATGATGACAATTACGCTAACTTTCCGCTATAGCATAGTCTGTTGGTCAGAAGTTCATTCTTTTTTGTTTGGTTGTCCTGCCTTAAAATATCCATCTTCACATTCTTGGAGGAGCAGAGTTTGCAGAGTATCTTTGTTGTATCCTCGAGTTACTCTGTCTGGGCAACGGTTAGGGCTGTCAATGTATTTGATTAAGGTAAAAATGGTTTTCAAGTATCAGAAACTTTGTACATCAGAAAGAATAGTTCAAAGCACACAACAGTCTTTCAGATGGGAGGAAAGCACAGTTGCAGTCAAGCTGCCAAGCAAGAACCAACACAATTACAATCAAATCGTTAGACACAAAAGAGTGCCTACGGAACCACCTAAACAGTATCAAATCCTACCCTGTTCAATCTCACACCCTTCACTCTGATATGCGATGGAGAGACAAAAACATACTGTCTCTACTAATTCTTATTCCTACAAAATCTACAAGTACTTTCTAAGCAACGAGTGTAACTGAATTTGAATAACTTCAGAAAATCACAAAGAGACATCTGTGGGTATTTATAGTTTTTTGCAGATTAAAACATGAAATCAGACTTTTCATCATTTCAATAACAGTAAGAAAAAAATTTCCTTTCAGAATAATGACGTTGGAGAAGGCATCAAGAAATTTGAGCATACTGACAATGGAAAATGCATCAAAACATTTGAGCCAAGTGATGATGGAGCCCTTGAAGAAGAAGATGAAGAAAGACAGTGCGGAGGAATACACAGGGAAAAGTGCAAAATAGATATCCTCCAGCATTAATTATATAGATTTTATATAAAGATAGTAAACTAGTATTCTCTTCATTACCATTTATTACTCCCTTTGTGCCATGCTTCAGCCTTCCAGCTACTTTCCCAATTAGCAATGAAAATAATACTAACAATGGTCTCAGCTCTCAAGTGTTTACAATGCATACACCAGTGGATACAGTGTCCACATCACAGTAAGTTTTCCAATAGTCTTAGCACGTAATTCTCTAATTATTTCTTTTATATCACCTCTTGTTCCAGACAGAGGTATTCATGTTTCTGAGTTAGAAGATGCTTTCTTTCAGGTATCATATTCTTTTAATAGAAATTGTTGATAATTTCATTTATGAATAACAATTGGTGTGCTTTGTCCCAAATATTCATAAATGCCCCCAAAATAGAATTAAATATCAAATTATCAATCGATTGGCTCAGGATAACATGATTATCATTAAATTAAATGGGGACTGCATCCTGGTGAAGAAGAAAACCATAATATGCCCAAAGGTCACTTGGACTGTTCAAGCCATAATACAGCATAAGAGCATGATCTAGACTCTAAAATGAATAAGATTAGAGACTTCTGGATTAGGTTCAAAACCACATATAATATGATGCTTATAGATGAGACCAATCAATGAATCCCAGCTGAATTAAATGGCAATTATGAGGTGTGAACATGTATAAAATGCTTGATGGTTCCAAATCTGACACATCTTTTGCTCATCAAAGGGCATTCATAGTACATCAAAAACTTAGTTGAGAGTGTCTTGAATCAATTTCTCATGCTTTGGGACAACCATCTCACTTTATTTATTCCAAGAATTGATTCTTTTCATCCAATTACAAACACAAATCTGGGTAACAAAAGGCTGGTGGTGTGTATTTATATCGATTTTTATCGAGGGAAAGACCCCTTAATAGAAACCAATCCCTACTTTCCTCTATCAACACCATATTCTCACCTCTTTTTCCAAAACATTTTAAATTTTAAAGGAAAAACATCTCTTCAAATAAGGGAAAAGCATAAGGCAGTTATAAGCATGGTTGGAAAACTTGGCGAGTACTCTCTGAGTCGACAAGTACTCACCAAATTTGATCCTTGCCGAGTAACTTGCGAGTTAACTCGCTAGTCAAACTCACTGAGTTTCTAGCAAGTACTTGCCAAAAAATTGATGAGTACTCGCCAAAAACTCGGTGAGTGACAAAAACACTTGCCAAATGCATAAAAAATGCAAAATATGGAAAAAGTGAAAAAAATAGTCAAAAAATTCACGATTTTTCCCTATAAATGCATGAGTGCCCCTCACATTTCCTCACACAACAGTTGGAGAGCAAATAATTTTAACAAAAATGTGTCAAATACCTAATTTCTCCCTTAATTGATAAAATTGTGAAAATGGTGTGCAGGATGAAGTTGCCCCCAAACCCTTGCACTTTGTTGGGGGTGTTTCCCCTAAACCCCCACCAAACTCATTTGATTCATTTTGTAGCTATATTTTGCATAAAATTTATATTTTTTCAAAAATTATGCTTTTTCAAAAATTTAAGTGTTTATTAAGGTGCCAAGTTTTGCCGAGTACTCTCCAAGTAAATCCTTTTTGGCTTGCCGAGTATTCTCCAAGTCCAAGTTCGCGAACTATGGTTATAATTGTTTCCCAATGGTAAGCCAATGCCATACACCGAAAATTGTGTCTCCCAGTATATCACTAAAGAACATTGATTTGAACAAAGTAAAATAATGGAAAAGTCCATAAAACAGAAGTTTTGACCAGAGTTTTGCCCCAAGCTGAGGAGCACATTAAAACGCCAAGTTATGCTTATATGCATGGCCATGAATATATTGTGCACATCCAAGCACAAATAATCAGCTTGGAAAGAATATAGATTGCCACATAGAATGTGGGGATCGCAACAGTCTATATAGGAGAACCAGTGAGGTCAATCAAAATGAGAGTTGGCAAGCATAGCATAGACATAAGAAGGAATTGCACCAATAAATCGTCATAAAACTCAGAGAAGAATAAATTGCCACATTTTCTTGGAGAATGCCAAGGTGATCTCCTATGAAAGGAACTACATGAGAAGAAAAGTTGGCAGGTCATTAGTTGTTGCTTGTCAGTACTACAACTTGAGTAGAAACAACCGATTAATCCCTAGTCAAACTTAGGGTTCCCTAATCAATCAACTCTGATTTAATCTCCACGGTTAATTAAGGAATTATTTTTTACAACTTTAAGCACTAAGCGCTGATGAGAATGTAATTACATGTTGGGGCATGTAATGCTCCTTTCACTATGCTTATGTTTATTATTATTCATTACTGATAGGGTTATGGTGCACATCATTCTTTGACATTACAAGCTTCAATAGATGAATTGTGAGCCATCTATATGAAGAACCCATGATGTATTCCTTTTCACAGACATTGTATCCACTAGATGATGAGTTAGATATTAAGACTTCAAACATTTAGGAAATATGTTCCTTTCCAACACTGTATCTGAAATCTTCTAACCATTATTAATGGAATGTGGAAACCAATTTTCATCCATATCAATGTATTTGTATAACTATCTAAGCTAGCTTCAATAACTCTTACACTTCAAATGGAATCAAACCACCCAATATCCCCACAAGACAACATAGACATTTTGACTAGGATCAAACCAATCAATATCACCATAAGACAAATTGGGCGACTCAATTGAGACCAATTCAAGCAATATCTACCAAGACAGATTTGGCACCTCAACTAGAATCAAACCGAATGTTATCCCCATGGAACGAATAACAAATATCTTTGCTAAGATTTCTATTACACGAGTAATTGGTAAAATATTCGATGTATTAACAATGAGCAATGTGCTCAAATAAATTAATTTACAAGATGTACAAGGATAAGATCGAACACAATCTTATCTCAAGAAAAAGCAGGAATGTTTCTAAAAGAAACTTCAGATAAGATCTCGGACAACAGAGACAATCTTATCTAGATATTTTACATAGTTGAGCATTAATAAATAAATAAAGAATATTATTTTAATACCCTCCCTTAATGCTCAATCTATCAACTACACCAAGATGCCCCCTGAATTTTACAAACTTATCTGGACTAAGCAACTTGGTGAGAATGTCTGCTCTCTAGTCCTCTGTCGGAACATACAGAGGACTGAACTAATCCGTCTTCAACCAACTTCCAAATGAAATGACAATGAGTTTCCACATGCTTGGTTCTTTCATGGAAGACCAGATTCTTGGCAAGTTTGAGAACTCCCTGATTATCACAGAACAAGGGAGTCGGACCTGCTTGAGATATTTGCATATCCGCAAATATCCGGCGAAGCCAAACTGCCTCACATGTTGCTTTTACTACTCCCTGATACTCTGCTTCTGTCGAGGAAAAAGCCACTGCCTGCTGCTTCTTACTAGTCCATGTGACTGCACCAGATCCCAAACTGAACACATACCCAAATGTTGATTTCTTGTTATCAACTGAACCTGCCCAATCTGAATCTGTGAATCCACGAGTGTAGGATAGTGACTCCGAGTGTACAAGAGGCCAAAATCAGTAGTGCCCTTCACATAACGCAACACACACTTCGTTGCTACCCAATGATCAGCCTTGGGGGCTGTCATGAAGAGTGATATGTAGCTCACTGCAAAACTCAAGTCAGGTCTAGTGGCAGTGAGATAAATGAGGCTGCCCATTAGTTGCCTGAACAATGTTTCATCTACCACAGGTGAATCGGACTTAGCTGACAACTTAAACCCTTTTTCCATGGGTGTGGAGGCAAGTTTGCAATCTTGCATTCGGAAATTATCTAGAAGACTTCGAGCATACTTGGACTAGGAGATAAAAATGCTGCTCTCTTTCTACCAAACCTCAACACCTAAACAATAATGTAGGAGGCCCAAGTCTATCATGTCAAAAGTTTTGCACAACTCCTGTTTGATTTCAGCGATCAAATGTGCCGAATTGCCAATAATGATCAAGTCATCCACATAGACAACAACAATCAGGATCTCATTACCAGTATTCTTGACATACAGGTTCGAGTTAGATGGACTCCTCTGAAAGCCATGATCTGTGAGGTACTTATCAATCTTGATGTACCAAGCCTGAGGAGCCTGCTTCAGGCCATAGAGTGCTTTGACCAATCTGCACACCTTCTGTTCTTGACCAACAACTTTGAAACCTGGAGGTTGCGTCATGTATACTTCCTCCTTCAACTCACCGTTGAAGAAAGCATTTTTCACATCCATCTGATGGACCTTCCAACCAAATTGGGTTGCTAAGGCAAGGAAAAGCCATATGCTACTCATTTTGACTGTAGGAGCAAAGGTCTCCTTGTAGTCAATGCCTTCTTTCTGTGAGAACCCTCGTGCAACCAGAAGAGCTTTGTACTTGTCAAGGGTTCCGTCAGCTTTGTACTTCACCTTGTACACCCATTTGTAGCTAATGGGCGTCTTCCTTGGAGGAAGATCAGAAAGGACCCAAGTGTGATTCTTCTAAACACTCTAGTATTCAAATTCCATCGCCTTTTCCCACTCAAGTATCCCTTTGGCCTCTGAATATGTTTGAGGCTCATAAACACTGTGGATGTTAGCCATGAGAGCAAAATTCACTATAGACTGTTGTTTGCTCTTGTTTCTGGATGATCTACCCTCAATGAGCTCATCAGCACGAAGATCACTGATAGTCTTAGCCCACCATTTCGGCCAGAGAGTAGAAGTGCCAACATCAGAGGTAACAAGAGGAGCTAGAACTGGTTGTGGATCTGGAACTGGTTCAACAGGGGGATTTTCATTATCATCTGGAGGAAACTCAGGTTGACCATCATCAAAGACTAGGTCTTCGTCATCCCTCCCACCAGGTGAACCTAACAGAAGTCGAACGCCCACATCAGGAGCCTGGAGGGGTTGATCCTCTAAATGTTGAACAAGTGACGAAAGATGAAATGGTCCTCATTCCTCATCAAAGACAACATCCCGACTGAAGATAAGACGATCAATGTCTATATCAATCAGCCTATATGCCTTGTGGTTGTCACTATACCCAGTGAACATTAGTTTCTGGCTCTTGGAATCCAGCTTAGAGCGCTTGGCCTCTGGAATCCAAACATATGCAAGAGAGTCGAAAACCTTCAAATGACTGATCTTGGGTTTGCGATTAGTCCAGACTTCCTCAGGAGTCTTCCCCTTAACAGCATGAGTGGGTGACCTATTAAGAAGATAGACTTAAGTATTGACTGCTTCTGCCCAAAACTTGGTAGGAACACTCCTATGTTGCAACATGGAGCGAGCCATCTCAACAATCGTACGATTGCGCCACTCTACAACACTGTTTTGTTGAGGAGTGTAGGGTGTGGTCAACTGACGTTTTATCCCATGAGTATCACAGAAGTTGGAGAATGCACTAGAACATAATTCCCCCCCATTATCTAACCTAAGAGTTATGATACAAGAACTGGACTCTTTTTCTAGCAAGGCCTTAAACTTCTGAAATACATTAAAAACTTATGATTTCTGCTTAAGTACACCCACATTTTCCTACTATAATCATCAACAAAGAGTAGAAAGTACTTGCATCTAGTTACAGAAGTAGACATAGGCCCACAAATATCAGCATGAACTAATTGAAGTACCTTAGAAGCTCGCCAAGAGTCGCCATCCTTGAACAATGTGCGATGCTGCTTCCCGGCCTGACAAGCACCACAAACACCCTGATGCTGAGTCTAAATGTCAGGTAAGCCATCTGCAAGTCCCTCCCGAGCAAGCTGAGAGAGATAATGCACGTTCAAGTGCCCGTACCGCTGGTGCCAAAGACTGGTGACAGCTGAATTTCTGGCTACCAAGGCTAACTCCGGAGAATCACCTGTGTCCACAAGCCTGTAAAGGCCATCATCCTCTATCCCAACGGCCACTATTGTGTGAGTCTCACGATCTACAATCAAACATTTGTGCAAGCTGAACACTACATCCATCTGGGGAGAATGTCGCATTATCTGACTGACTGAGAGAAGATTGAGCTCCATATCAGGTACATAATACATGTTGAGGAATATGAAATTCCTCCCGCTAGACTGAACCTGAATAGTGCCTATGCCAACAACTGTGTATTCCTCACCTCCTCCAAAAATCACTGAGTCAATGCAAGGGGAAAAGTCTGTGAACCAGTCACACCTATGTGAGAAATGACGTGAGGCACCAGAATCTATGTACCAAGCAGAGGATTTGACATGGTCTGCGAGCCTTTTTGCCATGAGTGCATAAAAGGCAGATTTCTTTTACTCAGAATGCTCGGCAACATTCACTTTCTGCTGAGACCCTCCCTACTTCTTTTGCTCAGAAGCCAAACATGCACGGAAATCCTTCTTGATGTGGCCAAATTTATGACAATAGTTGTATTGTATATTTTTCTTCTTCGGATTGGTGGAGGTCTGACTTGAGCCTTTCTGCTGTGAAGGCTGACCTTTCCCTTTTTGCTTGGGCTGGGTTTTAGCTGCAAAGGCCTGCTCCGTGGAGGATGATGATTCACTGCTACTGAATTGTTATTTCTAGCGATCCTGCTGCAAGAGGATAGTGCACAGATTTGGAAACTTGAGATCAACATTAGCAGACGTAATGTTGAGTCTCTATGAAGTGTTCATAGGACTTCGGTAGACTCTTCAAGGTGATCACGACCATGTCTTCCTCCTCCATTTTCCGATCAATCGCCTCCAATTGATATCTAATCTCCTGGATTTTATTCAAGTTGCAGAGTAGTCTTCTCATCCATCATGATAGAAAACAGCATATTCTTCAAGAAAAATGCACGGCTTTTGTCGGAAGTTTCATGCAAACCCTTCAAGTGATCCCAGATCTCCTTAGCTGATTTTCCAAGTGGAATCTGAGGGAGCTGATCATCAGTAACCAAAAGCATAATAAGCATTACCACTTCACGATTCTACTCATCAAACTTCTCTTGATCCTTACCAGCCGTTGTGGGACGAGTAGCATTGTCGAGGATCATCTGATCAAGGCAGTGGTATTCAAAGATTGTCCTCATCTGCTGCTTCCAGGTGTTGTAATTTTTGCCATTAAATCTCCGACTGCCCTCCAGCATCAAATTATTTAAATTGGCCATCTTCACATTTTTCGAGGCACGAAAAACGAGGTACTAAGAAGAGGCTGATGCACAAAACTTGAGGCATGAATTCCAATGCAAAATAAGCAAATTCAGGTACAGTCTATAGAAAGTACAATGTATGAATGGCACAAAATTCGAGGCATGAAAAACGATGCACCCAGAAAATTCAGAGACCAACCCAGTTGAGCTCTCGAAAAACCCACCAAGAATTTGCAATCAGAGAAAAAAAAAAGGGTCAAAACCCTAGCCGAAAATGCTAGAAACCCTAGCTGCCATGAAAACTTCCAAAAAATGCAGAAAAAATTTTTGGAATCCTTTGTAAATCGCGGGCAAGATTTTGCAGATGTCATGCAACCAAGATCTTCAAAAAACCACAACCAAGATCCTCAAAAAAAAAAACACGGCCAAAATATACAGCGAAATCACATTCAAGAGGAGAAAACAAATTCTGCAGTATTGGAGAAGATTGCCACCAGAAAACGTGAGCAAGAAAAAAACGCAACCAGAAACCAAAAACTGTAACCAGGAAACACGATTTAAGGTTGTAGACACGAGGCTTGATCATCACAAAACCGCGCCTAGAAACGACGCAACATTCAGACGTCTTCACCACTTTGCAGGATGCAGACAGGTCGCGCGCACAAAACACCCACGAAAATGGATGACGAACCACGAAAATCACAGATCAAAAAACCCTCGAATTTTTTCTTGAGCCACAGGAAAAAAATCCGAATTTTTTTTTTTTGAAATTCTTACAAAAAATCTTCAAAAATATTTTCAAGAAGATTTTATCAAATTTTTAATTCAATAGCTGAAAAAATCTTTATAAGATTTTTATGAATTAAAAATTTAATTTTGAGCATGCTAGCTCTGATACCATATTACACAGGTAATTGGTAAAATATTCGATATATTAACAATGAGCAATGTGCTCAATAAATAATTTACAAGATGTACAAGGATAAGATCAAACACGATCTTATCTCAAGAAAAAGCAAGAAGTTTCTAAAAGAAACTTCAGATAAGATCTCGGACAACAGAGACGATCTTATCTAGATATTTTACAATATTTTACATAGTTGAGCATTAATAAATAAATAAATAAAACACGATCTTATCTCAAGAAAAAGCAAGAAGTTTCTAAAAGAAACTTCAGATAAGATCTCGGACAACAGAGACGATCTTATCTAGATATTTTACAATATTTTACATAGTTGAGCATTAATAAATAAATAAAGAATATTATTTTAATAATTTCAACTCAACAAGGTACGACCACATCATTTATACCATATATAATATACATGAGAATCAACTATTTGTATTTGTACAGTAGTCACACTACAAATATCTGTTCCTCTGTCAACTTCAATTATTCGATACAATTGTCATTGGGTTAAAGATTGAATTAAACTTGATTAGTTATTAATAGTCACTACTAAGAGATGCGACCTATCAATTTGATGAGATGCATCCTCTCAATGATTCCCTTGATCTGCATGTAATAACCTATTGCCCTATTCATTTATTCTCACCTATTAATTATGTGTTCTTTATATTGAAATAGGAAAATATATTATGTGTTTACAACGTGTACCTAGTAGGTACATGGGAAGTTCTATCACAGCTAACAATCTTGTAACATGTGGTTTGCAGGATTGTTGCTAGCTTTTCACCCTTGAATTTGAACCTCTGGTTTGTTCAAATCTTCGTTCTAATCAAAAAATAAATATCTAGCTTGTGGCGAACTTCTCAGTGTTTTGCCAACTATTTTTAACAATATAAAGAGAAAAACTTGAAAAAAATTTAATTCCAAAATTAGTGGAAAAGTATATTAAAAATCAAAGGCTTTATCCTAACCAATTGAATTTCAAGAATTTAAGAAAACGGATTAGAAATCAGGAAAAGAAGATTTAATTATTTTTTATTAAAGAAGATGCATTGAATAAATATAAAAAATCTAAAACATACATAAAGAAAGCAACCGAAATAATATCTAAAATAATAGAAAGAAGTAGGTAAACATTTGAGTTTTAAATCATATATAAAGTTCCAAACGTTAAACTTTAAGGAGATAAAAAGAAAGAAATTTCAAAACAGAAGAAAGAGAAGAAAAGGAAAAGAAAGGTAAATGAGTATTTTTACACATTAATGAAGAGTTACAAGCTACGTTACATGAGGATGCTTCACCAGGGTTTTTTTTTGGGCATCCCTGTTCACAATATGTTTTAGGAATGCCTAATAAATGTCACCAGAGCTGTTGATGCCCACATTCTATCTTGCCACCCTACTAGTAAGGTACCATGGTTAACCACCAGCATGCCCTCATAACCATTGATAGATGAGTCACATGCAAAATCTTTCAACAATGATCTCTCATCAATTTGTGCATGAAGGAACAAAAGAAGTTCATAACAAAAGCAAGCTTCCAAGTTTCCAGATAATGTATTGATTAATAATACAATCAGTATGGACAACTATCACTAGTAATAAACTATATTCATCAGTCAAGCATACATGTCTTTTATACAAGAATGACATTGACTGAAACAACAAGAATTTAAATAGAGGAAAGTAATTAAGTAGACTGATTCAAGATAGTGAAAACAACTGTTATAACATTTTAATCATAGCTTGAACTAGGCTTTCAGCATTCCATACTTGAAACTCGGATGCATTTGTAGCTTCATGTCTATAGTCAAGCTCCCCAAATAAAGCTTGTCCTAACTCATCAATATAAAGGCGAAGATCACTTTTCCTTCTGGTCAACTTTCCCAAGAATCCAAACTGCAAAATTCACAAGAAAATGTTATAATTCCATGTGAACTTTGAACATTGCCTTCAATAACTACAAAATCCTTTTTTAATGCTATATTAGTTATAATTTGCAAATTGAGAAGTAAAGAACTGCAACAAGAGGTGTGCATTGCAAAGAGATTGTCTATTATAAATCTTCTCAGAACTGAAGCCCATATCTCATGAAAAAAAATTGTTGAGTCTAAATTAAGTTCTCGTAAATCTGTTTGTTCAGTAATCCATCTTTAAATGTGCTGAAATTAAAAACTTTGTAATGTAAAATAGAAAAGACCTAAGGTCAGCAATTTGAGTGATAGATTAAGTTTTTAGTCACCTAAATTGTGTACCATCAAGTAGAAATAAAAGAGAGAAAGAAATTATATTAATGTCCATTGGTGACCAATATATGTCAATGGGAATCAGAAATACAACTAGAGACAACAGCAAGATGAAGCCACAAAAAGGCACCCAAGAAGCTATAAAATAAAATATAAATAAAGGTAAAACAAAAGCTGAAAGGAATTCTAACAAATAAAAAAGAAGGGGGGCTCAATCCAAAGTGGGGAAACCTGGGTCCTGTCTAAAAGGAAAGAACCCATGAGACAACCAAGACAACTAAAAATAGTCTATAAGTGGGCCAAATATCCAAGAGAAAGGACTCAATCACCAAAGTAAATAGAGCTGAGGAAATCAAAACTCTGAAATGGACAGACTAGGTCTAATCCATATCACTAAAAGAGGAGTCACACTCACCAATAATTGTGAAGGTGCCGATACAAGAACTAATGATGTCCCCTTAGAAAGCCTCACATAAAAGATCCATGGGCAATACTTCAGGCAGAGTTACAGTGTGATGCTTTTGGCATCCCCCTTTCAACCAAACATTGGGTACCTCATTGGTGAAAAACACTTAACCAACCCAAATGGCTAAATGGTATATGATTAGTATAATGACATGACAATGCTTACAGATGATAATTAACTGCATGGCCAATTGCATTTTGAATTCAGAAAAGATGCGGCTACTATAATATATTACCCTCTCACCACTACAATACCATCTCCTCAATACAAAGATCTACCATTCAAATCATTAATTTCTGGAGTGCAGATCTTTGTATGAGGATTTATTTGGCATCAACAAAGCATTTAATTATCCACAGTATTTCAATCCCAACCATTCCAACTCACTTCAACACAGATTATATCCATTTGGGTGCTCCATCAGCGAGATTATGGTCTAAATGCACTCTATACTCTGTCAAATTCTATTTTTTCTTAGATCATCTTGAAAGCTACAAGGTGGTTTTGCTTCATCCATCAAAACTAGGGACAATTTCCTCTAAGTAGGGAGGAAATGATGATGAAATGTCCTATAGTTAGCAAATCTTACTATTGTTACGTATTCAATCATATCTACGCACAAGTGGGTAAACAGAAATAAATCAAAAAGGAGGTGGGAAACTAGAATAGTTGTAAAGCATAGATAGGAGCGAATCCAGGGTACATAAACAACTTGAAAAGCTGTAGGTGGATAGAAAGGAAAATAAAGTACATAGACAATTGGAACAGCTGTAAAGAGATTGAAATAAATTAAAAGTAGGTAGATAGATAGGAACATTAAATGTAATGACCCCTGACTAAAATATTCATATAAATTGCTCAGATCTAGAATAACTCAATGAAAATCAACCAAAACATTCATATAAAATACTTAGATCCAAAGTGGCCACATAAAACAAACAGATCTGCTCATATAAACTGGTTGGAACAAAGCATTTCATTCAAATAGTTCATTTAGTGATTACAAGCTTTGTTGCTCCAATTGTTTGTTAATAACAACAATTGCAATAATCACAAATATATTCAGATTGTTGAAATGCCCAAACATTGATATCCACCACCTTGAAGTGAAGATGCAACCTCCATGTGAAATTTCCCTTAGGAATCCAAAAGGGGTTTCGTCCTCCGTACTCTAGGAAACCAATGGTATTTTGTCCACTAACCTTTCAAACCTTTCGGTTTTCATTCTCAAATCTAACAGGTGAACACATGCTCAACTTTGCAATTCTGAGTTTGTTGAGATGATGTCCAAAGATGATCCAAATTGATGAAATTGCTAGCCCTATATAGAGGTTGGAGGCCTAGTGTGGGCCCACTCATGTTGAGAGTCGTTTCAAAGGTTCTTGCCATTTTACATTCATATTTGGGCCTATTAATAGCATCCCTAGTAGACCCTACTGATTATGAACTCCTACGTTCGAATGATAGGGTTCCATGAAAGAGCATGCCAAAAGGTGAGGGCCTGAGGAAACGAATGCCAAAAAGATGCAATCATTGGAGGGAGCAAGGATCGAGAGTTGGCAATACTGAGTGTGCGAGGAAGCGAGAGTTTGCAAATTCACAAACAACAAGGAAGTGGGAGGCCAAAGATCGCAGTTTTGGGATTATCCAATACTAGCAGGAAAGCAAGAAATGGGAGAAAGGTATGACAGTATGGTAAAGTCTGAAATCCTACCCAAGGCTAGAAAGTGACTTAGACATCCTCATACTTAGGATAAGGAACACTACAAATCCCCTAATTGATTTCCCTTAAGCAATGGGAATTCAAATGCTCCAAGATCTATAATCCTTCCCAAGTAGCATTTTCAACAAGTAGATTCTTCCAATGAACCAAATACTCTATAATGCTTTTGTTCCTTAACTTCTTCACCTTGGTATCAATAATAACATCAAGTTCCAATGTCCCTTAACTTCTTCACCTTGGTATCAATAACATCAGGTTCCAATATGAGTTTTCCTCATCATCAAAAAGTGGAAAATCCATTAATGGTGTAACATTGTTGTACAAGGGCCCTCTTGAGGCAAGGCCCATGAAACATATTATGGATCTTGCTATTTTCTAATAATTCCAACTCATATGTAAGTTCACCAACTCTCCTCAAGATCCTATAAGGCCCATAGTCGAGTGGTTTAAACTTTTCAAAGCTAGTACTTTTGAATCTTTGATGGAGATTTGCTTGTAAGGCTACAATCTCAAAAAGGCCATCTCTCCCACTTCAAATGACCTCTTTGAGCAATTATGATCTACATGGAATATTCGTCAATGCTAGGCTTGTTGGAGGTGATTTTGGAGTGACCTCAATATGTTTCGGCTATGCTCCACCATGTCACCAACTACTGGCACTTTATTATCTATGAACATGTAATGTCCCCGTTTTCAATCATGTCAACATTGACTGTAGCTTTAGTCTTCTCAGTGGTAGTTAGTCATGTCAGAGGGGTTATTTAATGTTCCGAGGAGCTCTAGAGTATTTTGGTGCCGTAAAATATCATATTTGTTCAAGGTTTTGTATTTTCCGCAGTTCAATTGTTGGTGCGGAAATATTTTACTAATTAAATAATAAATTAAGTTGTCAAAAAAGCATAAAATAAAAGGCAATTTAAATTTATTATTTTAATTATTTTGTAAAAGTGACTTATAGCCAAAAAAGTTAAATATTTTAATAGTCACTTTTTGGGATAAATAAGGAGTTTAAATTAAAAAATAAATATGGTTTTTCAAGAAAAGTGGTGGAGTTACAAAAGAATGAATAAAGTCAATTGGGAAACTCATTGTCAGATTATGCTTGGTTTTAATTTCAAATTGGCCTTTGGAGAGCTTGGCTTTCAAGAGCTTGAGGATGGAAACCCTTGGGTTCGGAGGATTGGACGAAAACTCAAATCCTTTTACAAGCAGAATCATCCAGGTTTCGCAGATGTGCATATTGTTTTGCAGATTTTGAGATTTGTGAAGTCCCTTACAGAGACAAATTTCAGGGATTTTATTATTGATTTGAGGCTTGGTAAAATTGAGAGTTACCAAATATATTTTCCAGCGAAGGTTTCAATATATATTTTCCTTAATATTGGAAAGTGCCAGCTGTACTATTACTTCCTTTGAATATCAACCTGCATGTTATTTTATTCAGCCGTACATTTTCAGAATTATGGAGGGGTTGTATTAAGTCTGTCCATACCTTTTTATTAAGAGGAAGGAGGTCGAATTAACTTCTAAAACTTGTGGGAAGCTTTCATATTCAGTCGTGGCTTATGTTTTGGAATTGCTGCTATCTTCAAAGGCTTGCGATTAATATTTTGGCTCTTTGTAAGGTGTCGTGGGAAGTGAGGAGAGTCAAAGTTGGTCACCGCAACACTTAGAATATTTTGATGCCTTTACTTGCAGCCACCGCCATTTAAGGAATTCAAAGCTGTTTAGGAGCCAACGTGGGACCCAACACTATGAAGTCATACCAATTTTAGGTGATTCGTGAGATTTAAGGAGTTGCATATTACCTAAGTCCACCATACCAAGGTAGCTACCACATAGCTTATTTGGAAAGTCAAATGGAGTCAAGGCTAGACAATTCTCAAGGTAGTGACCTACATAATAGATGTCGCTGCTCAAAACAAAACCCTAGGTGTTTAGAATAATCACACCACCCTTGGATCAATTACATGTCTTAGCTGCCACCAACCTTTGAACAAGTCGTACGGCTATTGGAGGGATGCAGAGAATTGAGGCCAATTGTAACACATGGGAGATATAAAATAGTTGAAAATTTTGTCATAGAAAATCTAGGTCAGAAATAATAATTTATTATTTTCTAATTACAGTGTTTGTTAGGAAAAGATTTGGATTGTTATAGTTCTGAAAATAAATATTATATCATTGAAATTCCTGGTTATATTCTTATGTGCTTGAAAATTTTATAGGTATTCATGGTTGGAATCCATTAAATTGAAAGCACTTAGTAAACATCTACCAAGTATCAAATTTATACTGGAAACTAGCCCAAAACAATAGCAAGATAACTGTTTGACGAAATGCCTGCTCACACGAAGTTATGAAATCAAAAAAAAATTGCATGATAATTTAGGCCAAGATATTTCAAAACACTAAATCAACAAAGGTTAATGCATCATAGCCATATAACGCCATGAATGAAGATATGTCAGTGGGGATATTGTGGGTAGTCTTGTAGCAGTACTCTCCCAAATGTAACCACTTAACCCAAACTAATTGCCAATTTGAAACATAGTTCCTCAAATATGGTTCAACCCACTTCACCATCTCTGCTTGTTTGTAAAGAACCTACCAGGAATTTTTTTCCATTCTTGCAATTTTGCTTATTTTATCTTGCAGACATTTTGTCAAACACTTTGCACAACAACAAACTAGAAATTCTCTTCGAGTTTAACAATAAAGAGCAGTTGCAACTTTCATGTATGATCATAGACAATCTCACAAACAGTTTGCAAATATGGAATAATGCAAATACATTTTAACAAACACTTGTCATACAAGTGTTGACACAAATATTCAAATTTACATGGTTTGAAATCAATAGTTTTTGACCTCTTAGCTAATAGACAAGATGCTAGTACAGAATAGTGTTCAACAAGTACTGGGAATTGGAGGAGCGGCCTTGGTTAACCTTCATACATTAACAGTTGTAGCTGTTTTCACTCAGATCAGCAAGACTGGTGAATTGTTTTGCAGCCTTATAGCGTCCTTAATCCCCCCAAGGAAGGCAATGCACCAATAACCATCAACAATCAACTTGTGATGTGGCAGCCAACTTTAGAGTGCTCAAAATCACCCCAAAAAGCAAGCTACTCCCTCTCCCACATGGAACAGCCAACAAGGGATAATATAAATAAATTAACGCACCCACAAATCTCCTTTATTTCATGCTAAGTCATTCACATATCAACGTCCTTTCTTATTACAAAGCAATCATGAAATCCAAAAGCATGGGCAGCTGGCTAGGAATATTTGTAACCTCCTCAAATTGGGATGACCAGGAAAAACAAAGCTTTACCTCACTAACTTTTTTCTCTGCTTGCAAACCTTCTACAACTTGCTGCCTGCAAACCTCTAAAATCTTGTATAGATAAATCAATTTATTCTCAACTGTAATATCCCCAATGGAACTGGGCGATATTTTTCCAATTACTTTTCTAGTTTTGACATATGTTAACAATTTTTCAAACATTTAGTGTGCACAACACATGGACAATATATGTTGGATTCCATATTGCAAGGAAATATTACAACATTTACTCAGAGATTTACACTGCATTTCACTACTATATGCATTTCAAATTATTGCAGATTACAAAATAATCAATGCACAGTTTTAACTAGGAAATTGCAAATGGACTGTGACAGTCATATACAAATTCAAAACCTTTTTCACAGAATTTCTCAACATTAACAACAATAAGTGCACTCAGGAATGAATGACAGTCAATAATATATAAATACCAATGAGCTCGACTTCTCCCAATCATACAACAGCCAACTAATATAAGTAGACAGGCATGTAGGACCCGATCAGTAGAAAGGCTATTAACTGTTTGTCTTATTTGTTTTGTCTTCTTCCCATTCTCCACGTAGGACTCCCTTCAGCATATTAGATGACAACTGGCAGCTTAATTATGTTCTACGATGCCTCCAAGCCTCGTGGTCTCCTCAATGCTCGCGATTCTCCTCAATAAGCAGCGACTAAATAAAATGGGCGTTGGAATAAGAATCACAGCACCTCAATGAATGGGATGGCTCATATATCATTCGCAGACCACTCCTTTGACACATTTCCTTGAGTATGAGTCTACAGCAATAATCCACAATATCACCCCAAGACTTAGTAAATGAGCAATCAAATGCCAAACGCCTCCCCTTTGACCAGTCCAAGAGTCCACGTCATCCTCTTTCAGACTCCTTAGGATGTATGACGCTTCAACTTTGGGCTATGACTCATATTAAATGGTGCGGCTGACAAGAAAGGTTATGATTTATTTATGCAACTCTCAAATACCATATACAATAGCTCGATAGGTTTTAATATTTTATATTTGACACCTTCACAATATCAAACTTAATAACTGCAATCACTACTATCGATGCCACCAACAATAGCAGGAGTACGGCCAAGATAATATAATAATTATTTATAATCTTTGAAATCTTCAGCCAATAATAAACCAGACATGAGACAATGATCTGTATAAATGCAGATATAAAATAAATAGCACCTGAGAATCCCCTTGTCTGTAATCTCCAAATATCATGAACCCTTGAAATTAAGCTTTCCTCTGAAATTTGTCTTCAATGAAGACTCACAAATTTCCAAAATCGATCCTTGAAGCCCAAATGCAAATCCCGCTTGAATCTGCCTATAAAAGGTATTGGGTTTTCATCCAAACCTCGAAACCTAAACTTGAGGGTTTTTGTCCTCCAGTCCCGAAAAGCTAAGCTCTCCTGAATTTCACAATTTTCCCAATAAAATAATATCTTCACCAAATGATCAAATGATTTGCCTTCATCTCCTTTTAAAGGCTTAGCTCAACTTCCGAAAGATTCCCTTTAATACATAAAGTGACTTTTATTATTTATTATTTTTTTATTTGAGTCACTTTAATATAAGTGTCCCAAATATTAATTTAGGACAAAAATAATATTTAATAAATTAAATTAATTAAATATTGTCCAGTCGGAAATTGGGGACATTACATCAACTCTCTCTCTGCAAACATTAAGCCCAAATGTGAACTCTGGGTGAATCCACCTCTGAAACCTTTCTGCACACTCTGTGACTTTGAATAATATCCACCCTACTTTTTTCTTGAAATTTTGCGAAGGGAAACCGAAAAAAGATAAACAAGGAACACGTAATGAATCACAATCACTGTCACAAGGTTTAAGAATGATTCACACAGAATGTGTGACTGTTATGATACTAGATTTAATGTTCTTTCATTGTGCCAACACTGCTGTCCATTAATTTATAGAACATCAACCCTCATTGAGGTCCATTACAGATAATGATAAGGTGAGTAATTCATCATTAAAAAATACCTTATATGGAATATAGCGGAGGGTTGCAGGTCTGCTGATGCATTTTTAGAAGATAACAGCAGTGACCATAGTAGCGAGGCAGCGGGCCAGCTCATGACTCCGGGACTTCAGCGACTCGGGGCTGTGACGACAAAATTAAAAAGTTGAAAAACCCTAGAAATTTAGAGATTTTTAAGGATTTAAAACTTGTTTCAAGCACCCTTTATTGAATACAACACAAATAAAAGCAAATTTGATCACATGCATAAGTATACAACGATTACATAAGTATAAGGTACACATTGTAGTTGCGTTGCTGAAGGAAATAACATACTTAGATATATAAAATTAGTCAAATGTATACAAAACTCATGGAATATGAAATCCATGACATCAAATGTTCCATACAAATATGAAATATGAAATATGACATCAAATCAAAATGTTCTATGACTCTGCATCCTTCCTACGAAGGCGTCTAAAGGGCCTGGATGATGTTGCAGCTGCAGCCATAGTCTCTGCCTGTGTCTGAGTCCCCATACCACTCTCACCACCAGTAGCTATGTCTCCTCGTGCTCTAGCCTCCTCCTCAGCCATGGCTACAACCTCGGCCTCTCTCTCTGCCTGGTCCACCCAATCAAGGTCCTCATCACTAAAGACTGCATCTGTAGCCTCAGTGGTCCACTCAGACTGTGGATCAACCTCGTCTAGATTGATCGGGGTTTTGTCATGGTCAAAAAGCTTCCTGTATCTGAGCCGAAGATTGTAATGAACATATACCAAGTCGTTCATCCTCTCCACTGTCAATCTATTGCGCTTCTTGGAGTGTATGTGCTCAAACATACTCCAATTGCGCTCACAACCAGATGAACTGCATGGCTGGCTCAATATACGAATGGCAATATTTTGCAGGTTCGGTGTATCAGAACCAAACATATTCCACCAGCTATCTGAGATGAGAAAAAGAAACAAAATCAATCTCATTTCAAGTTTCAAGTTCAAGTTCAACATTTAATAATAAATTATAATATAAAGAGATGAAAATTATGCCCTTAAATATATTTTTACCTGGTAGTAATGTTGTCCTATTATCTTTGCACATTTGACGTGCAAAGAAGTCTCCATGTGCCTTAGTGAAGGCATCTATCTCCTGCACCACCTGTGTAGTAACAGCAGGCAACATCCGCTCCAATGTCGTGTAGAGCCCACTAAGAATTTCTCTATCTGCACGGAGATCGCGGTGGAATTGGAAGGCCGGATTCAGGAAACATGCGGCTGCATGGATGGGCCTATGAAGTTGGTTTTGCCATCTCCTATCAATGATATCCCAAATGGGACGATACTTCTCCTCAACTCCACCATAGAACTGATCTAATGGCCTCTTTGGCCCTATCCATGCCCTCATATATGTAGCCCATTGCGGGCTTCTCCCCATCTGCAACTCGTAGGAGAACTAGCAAGGGCTCAATAAACTGCAAAGTGCAAACATGTTGCACAAATAAGTGTGAATGAAAATAAACAAATAAAAGTAAGATATGATTAAAAATTAGAACATAATAAAGAATTAAATTTTACCTTCACAATCTCATCCATTGGTGTCCAAAAACCTTGCTCATCAAAAATGCAATCAGCCACAGCAATCCCTGCAGTGCTTGTAGAGAAGGATGAGGAAGACCACTCCTCACTAGTAAACATGCGCCTCAAAGCTGCCCTTGACCGAATCAAGGATTGCATCGTGATAAAATTTGTTGAAAACCTGGTGATGCCAGGACGAGACAACTCCCTCAACCCTGTGTATTGCCTCATAAGGTTAAGCACCCATGTGTGGTTGTATACAAATTTGCAAACGTTTTTTGCTGCTTCCACACATGTTTTGATCCATGGGAGCTTCCCAAGATCCTCCAACATGAGGTCAATGCAATGGGCGGCACATGGAGTCCAAAAAATAGTAGGGTGCCTCTCCATCAATAATTTACCAGCAGCAACATAATTTGCTGCATTGTCTGTCACCACTTGCACTACATTTTCTTCCCCCACATCAGCTATCACGTCCTCTATGGCCTCACATAGGTATGTGGCATTTTTGAATTGGCCAGAAGCATCAATGGACTTAATGAAGACGGTGTCACCTGAAAAAAAAAGCAAAACCAATTATTCAATAAATTAAAAAACATAAATCAGCCATATTAAATTATGTGATTCACTAAATAAAATTCAAATTCCAATGCATTGAAGGAAGAACAATTACCTCCGGAGGAAACTAGGAAATTAAGCAACGTCCTATTTCTCCTATCAGTCCAACCATCAGTCATGATGGTGCAACCAATCATGCTCCACTGCTTGCGTTGCTCCTGTAATTGTGCTTTCACATCTGCCACCTTTTGAGTCAAAAGTGGGCCCTTTAATTCATCTTCACTAGGGGCTTTGAACCCCGCCCCACATATAGTTATCGCATCAACCATGTTTTGCCAGAAAGGTGACCTATAACATGTCATACATAAATTGATAAGTTACATAAGTATTGTAAAATTTGAATTCGATAATGAGATAATGAGATACATCTAGATTCTAAAATTTAAATATAAATTTTAAAACAATTAAACGAAAAAAAATTACCTGGCTACATGGAAGGGAATGGTGCAGTAGTACCAAAAGTCTGCAATTGCCTTTTTGGCTGCATCATGTGCGTCCTTGTTCCAACCCATGCTCTCAAGCGACGGTTGGGAACCAGGGGTAGTGCGTGGTACAAAATATGAGTCCACCCTAGATTTACGAACTCTAGGGCCAATGCTAACACTGCCACTACCACTAGCAGTAGCAGCGCCACCAGCACTAGGAGTACGCATAGGCATTGCTGATGCAGAAACAGAAGCACTACCAGAAGCACTAGCACTAAGACGGTATGGAGGCATGGAAGAAGCATCTCCAACAGCACCAAGTCCCTGTCCAACTCGAACACTCAACAACTCCTGCTTCTGTTTCTTTTTCAATTCTTTTTGCATTTCAAAAGTTTCTAATTGCACCTGTACTTCACGAACAACCTCAGGAGGTGCTACAGAGCAACCCACTGCATCATGGGCGGGTATGCGTGCAAGATGATATTTTAATCGATTTATGCCTCCATGATATATTGTTTTGCAATAGAAACATTTGGCATCTCCTTTTTTCATTCCGGGAAAGATTTCAGCATGTTTCCAAGCAGGGTCTTTTCTGACTGGGGTATGAGACATTGTGAAAATAATAATATGGTATGATTTGCAAATGAATGTGGCTGCACAAAATAGGGTTTCTAAAATTATTTAAGTTGCAAGTAGGGTTTGTAAAAAAAATATGCAAACTCAAAAGAATAGTGAATTTTACAAATTACAATGAAATATTTGTTAAAAAAACACAAAAAAACTCAATTAAAATCGAACTTACCTCTTAGATTTAGCTTGGAATGCAATAGAAACTCCTCCAAATCACTGGTAATGAGCTTTCAATGCACCTCCTTGCTGGTATGAAGCTCCCCAAATGATATATGCTCTTGGATTTTTCTTCAACAAGTTGCTGGTTGCCCTCTCTTCTCCTCCTATTTTTCTTCACAACTCTCTCTTCTTCTCCTATTTTGCCAAATGAATGAAATGAGTGCCCTTTTAGGGCGAAATAGAAGATATAATTAAAAAAACAGTTTAAAAAAATTTAGAGTTTTTATTGTTTTTTGGCCTTTTTGGCCGCTGCTGCCGCAGCCGCGTGAGTCGGGACAGCGTCCGGCCGAGTCCGGCAGTCAGCGCGGCCGTCATCGCGCAGCGCCTAGAGAGGCGCATTTCAGCGGGCGCTCGTCGAGGCCTTGAGTCTCGGTACTATGCGCGGTGACTACCTTCAGATTTCTTCCTTTTATAGTCATAAACTGCCTCCCAGCTACAACGGAGGCTCCAGGTGCATGTAACCAACACCATACAGCTACAGGTTTGATTTGTCTTTTCAGTCATTTCCTGCTCTGATCAGATGCTCTAATCAGAAATACAGAGTTTTGCAAACTGTAATGGGCTGCTTACAGGGCACATGAGGCTTCTACAACATTTGTCATCACACATAATACTTGGAACCTTCCTTTACTCCAGGGAAAGTTGTTGATGCAACCAATAACCACCCAGCACCATGAGGAAGCTCCAAACAATATGATTTAGGACTGTAAGCTATTGCTGTGTGCTCTACAGTGATTGAAAATTCAGTGACTGTCAATCATGAGTAAATGGGAACCAACTAAATTACCTTCATACCAGTCTGTAGTATCAACTACATTGTAAATATAATCCTTCCAACCCTCAGGCAATCCTCTGCAGCCTTCTAGACACTGAGAAACTTCACATTAACAGACCTATGAATGAAGAACAAAGACCACACCAAACTGGCGCTTGCCTGGACAGGGATGATACCCTTTCAAAAATTCAATAAATTCTCCTTGGCTTCCAAAGTGAAGGTGGACCATTGCTGAGTGTTTAATGGAACTAGGCACTGCTAGAAGCACAGTTTTTTCATTGATAAGTCCACTGAAACTGACAACAAGTCCAAGATGTGAACCCCAAAGTCTGGACAGCCTGCACATAGGCGAATAGGATTTTATAGAATCACAGACATCAACAAGCACCCTTGTTCTCATTCGAAAGGGAGCGCTCTATCAAGGAGATTTCAATTATTTAATACCCAGAATCAAAAAGCAATGGCACCAAACAGTTCAACCCCTTTAGAGGAGTACAACCAGTCTATAGAAGGGTACAGCCAGACAAGTACAAAATCTGCAGATCATCTAATCCACACCAAAAACATTGCAAAAACCATTTCTCACCACACTAAAACAAACACCACAAAATACCTCATGAATTTTTATCTCTGAATTAACCTGCGAACCCAAACTCCATTAAACCAATGGTGATTCTTGAGGTAGAATCACTCCAACCAGCTAGGGTGAATATTTCACCACTGAAACCAGCAACCGAGAGGAGGGTTTTCGTCCTCAACCAGCAAAGGAAAAACTCCCTGAGCTCATTCCAGCAGCATCTTCTTAAGTTGTCAAAACATGCATATCCCAATGAGAGCTCAAACTACATGTCCCCTTCGGTAATCTCGGAGAGCGAGTTGGCCTATCACCACGACCCTCGTAGGCGATATTTGGATAGAGGTCGCCGAATAGCTCGGCTTGATCAGTTTGTCATTGTCTTTAGTTGCGGCTCGATCCGAGAGGCGTTTTTCTTGCGAGAATTGCTATTTTTAGCAGTTCACGAGGCGGTGTGGGACCCTTTATTTTTAGCGGTATGCATTGCATGAATCACTTGAGGAGGTCAGCATCGGTGGTCGATGGTAGGTTAGAAAGCGAGGAAGATATTAATATTTGATCGTATTGATTAAATATTAATTAATTAATGTTAATAATATAAAGTTATAATTTTAAATTATAACTTAAGTGTTTTCCTTGAGGGGTGCGCCCATCATTAAAAGGGGGCCAGTTGACATTTGATTTAAATTAAAATATTCAGTGGAGAACTATGGAGAATTAAAAGATTTAAAATATGAATATTTTATTAAAACCCTATTTTCAAGCAAATCGCACTTTTGAGCTTATTTGAGGATTTGCCTTGGAATTGGTGCCATTATGTGATTATTGAGTTTTGAGATTGGTCAAATTGATCTGAGCCTGAGACTTTAGGGTTTCGTGTTCGACTTCCTTGGGGAACGAGCCATCTCCAGCGGAAAGCAATTCAGAGAGTGTGCAATATCACTTGATCTATTGCCTACAGAGGTTTTCTTACTCAGAGAAAACTACAGAGCTTCAGAGGAATTCATATCTTCAGTTATTATCAGTTGTTTGCATTGGAATATCATCTATTGCCTGGGGCGCACTATTTCAGAGACATAGAAATTGATTTAAAGGAGGCCGTACCACCATTCATTGCTGATCTGACAGGCCGTACATTTCTGTCAGGGCCGTACCAGCAAGAAAAGACGTGCTCCTTGTCTTGATTCATACGCCTATCTTCAGAGCTCATCTATTCACCATCTGGAGGCGCTGGAGGGTGTTAGAAACATTGGAGATCATCAGACAGGAGAAAGACCAAGCATTTATTACAGCCGTACAACTCTGTACTTTTCAGCTGTGACAGCAGTTACCAGGTTTTCTCAATAAATTCATTCTTTTGCTTTGCATGTTTCAAAAATTGCATTGTACTGTTTCCAGTTGATGAAATTAAAGAGACGCCTTCATCCTAGCTTGTATTTGCTACCATATTGAAGATCTAGTAATTTTTAGAGAATTTATTATTATTTTCTGGTAAAGCCGTACCTTTGCATTTATTGTTAAAAATCCAAAATTTGCAAAAAAATCACAAAAACCTAAAAGCGTCAGAAAAACGTTAAAACACAGTCAGTTTCCGTATCAGAGGGAAACAGGGGTTTCTACAGTGGTATCAGAGCTTGATCCTGCCATCCTAGGGTTTGGCCATCACATGCAGCCAGAGGAATTTGATACATACAGGTATTATACACGCAGACGTGCCTTGATTGAAAGGCAACGCAGTTTGAGCAGGCAGCCGGAAATCATGGTTGACAGGAATGATAGGGCTGAGAGAATAGATATACCCCGGACAGAGATCCCACAGAACAACAGAGATCAGGATGATGCTGAGGTCTTACTCGCACTCAGAGATCTTCGTGCAGGACAACGTCGATCGATGATGTATTACGGCGGTGTACGAGGGCATTCGCGGAGATTAGGGACTTCGAGGAGGCCGTCACCACATCGTGACGATGACAGGAGTGATGCTGGGTCACGGAGAGCACCTAGGACAGTGTCACGGACAGCTGATAGGCCTACAAGGCCTACGTTCACGAGACAGGAGCCCGATGAGGCTATGCCAGAGGAAGATCGGGATGATTTGTTTGTTGATAACCTTATGGCAGCAAACGAGGAGTGGGAGTTGATACCTCTTGCAGTCAGAGAACGGATCACTTTTGACCGTTTTATCACACAGAGGCGTGAACACAATAGGGCTCGTCAGGATTGGAGACCCCGACAGCAGAATAATGACCTCAAACATGCAACTAACAGGTTGAATCTGGTGATGTTTGATGGTAGCGGGAAGATGACAGCCCAAGCTTGGATTAGCAAGCTTGATACATTCCTTACCTTGCGTCCGATGGCTGAGAGAGACGCTATCCGTTACGCTACACTGCACCTAGAGGGAGTAGCTTATGACTGGTGGCATCACGGTATGGTGACGCTACATCATGATAGGATCACTTCATATCAGGAGTTCGTAGACAGGTTGGTTGACAGATTTGATAGGAAGGATCCGGAGACCTACTTCAGAGATTTGGCACAGTTGAGGCAGAGTGGCAGTCTCGAGACTTACATCAGCGACTTTCAGAGACTATCCGTCATGGTTCCGAGCATATCTGAGAGGCGGTTGGTAGTTCTCTTTATGGAGGGTTTGACCGAGCCACTGAGAGGCTAGATCAAAGCCTTCGATCCTCCATCATTACAGGAAGCGATGAAGAAAGCACGTAACATGGAGTTCGCAGCCCCGACAAATACATTTAACTCCAGAGGTTCTTCATCATTCCGAGACAATAAGGGCTTTAATAAAAACAAGGAAAAATCAGATTATAACAAAGACAAATCAGATTTTAGAAACGATTCAAAAGGAAAATCAGCGTTCCCACCTTTGGATCGTGAGGCCCTGAATGACCTTCGTAGGAAGAAGCTTTGCTTCTACTGCAAGGGACCGTATGATACCAGTCACGATTGTCCTCTAAGACCTAAGGGCAAGGCAAATCGTGTTATGTGGGCATACTATGAGGACTCAGAATCAGAAAATTCTGATCAGCCAGAGCATACAGATGATTCAGAGTCAGAGGCTCCAGAGCCGAGAGCAGAGATTGAGCCCGAGCTTCAGGTACAGGAGGCCCGTTTGTCTAGCATCCAGCAGGAGGGTTCTTTCAGGCTCCGAGGTGTATTAGCAGGTCAGAGGGTCATTACCCTATTGGATACAGGAGCTACACATAACTTTATAGATGCTAGATTCGTTGAGAAATGAGGACTTATCACTGAGGACTTCGAGGGCATCAGAGTCAAAGTGGCAGATGGGTACACTTTGAGATGTGAGCGCATGATTCGAGATCTCCCCTTACGCCTGAACAATTATGAGTTCAAGGCTGATTATTATGTTGTGAATATGGGAGACATTGACTTGGTCTTGGGAATGAAGTGGTTACACTCATTGGAGGAGGTTACACTTCGTCTCAAGGATATGGAGATTCGTTTTGAGGTCGACGGGAAGACACACATCCTTAAGGCAATATGGGACAGCGACCTTAAAACAATTTCTTTTCGCCGAATGGAGCGGCTTATGCGTCACGACATGGTAGAGTGGGCTGCAGAGTGTCATCTAGCACCTTTACAGGAGGGACAGCAAAAGACAGAGTATCATCCGGACATCCAGCAGTTGAGAGTCAAGCATGACAAGGGGTTCAGTGATATTCCGCCAGGTAGACCTCCAGACAGAGGGATAGAGCACATTATTGAGCTCGAGGAGGGTGCAAAACCCGTCATGATAACTCCTTACAGGCATCCGAAAAGATTGAAGGATGAGATTGAGAAGACCATAAAGGAGTTATTGGCTATGGGTCACATTAGACCTAGCAAGTCGCCGTTCGCTTCTTCTGTTGTATTGGTGAAGAAGAAGGATGGAACGTTGCGCATGTGCATTGATTACAGGGTCCTGAATAAGAGGACAATTAAAAATAGATACCCGATACCGAGGATAGATGAGCTTATTGATGAGCTCCATGGGGCATGTTATTTTACTAAAATTGATTTACGGTCGGGTTATCATCAGATGGGAAGTCGTGAAGCGGAAGGACATAGAAACCGAATGTCATTGTAAGGCACCGAGTTATTAGTGATGCCATTTTGGGCTCACTAGCATACCAGCCACTTTTGAGTTGATGATGAGCAGGGGTTTTCCCTACGGTGAGGAGGTTTGTGTTGGT